>CM064547.1:6638377-6925877 GCA_032716605.1 Paralithodes platypus | reverse complement strand
TATAATAAAGCAAAAATATAAATGAAATACAAATATAAATACTTTTGTATGGGTGATCCCATACACAGGAATAACAGGTATAATAATAAATAATAATAATACAAATAATAAAATAGGCCTATACACAAAAATAATAAAAATAATAAAATGGTGGTGGTGGTGGTGGAGATGGTGGTGGTGTTGGTGGAGAGGGTGGTGGTGTTGACACAAATAGGGTTGGGTTCATTTTCTGACCTGACCCACGGTCAGAAAAGGGACCCTACCCTATTGGTGTCAACACCACCACCATCTCCACCAACAACACCACCATCTCCACCACCACCACCACCACCACCCCGACCATCACCACCACCACCATCATCACCACCACCATCACCACCTTCACCACCACCACCACCACCATCTCCACCACCACCACCACCACCACCACCAAAAATTTTGACTGTACTTACTCACACTGCTGAGATTCCCTCGTGGCCACCAAGCCGTATATGTAGAGTGCTTTTGCCCATAAAAAACTTACCTCCCAAGCACTTTCCACCAATAAATTATCGAGCAAAAATGCAAGCACTTTCCACCACTAAATTATCGAGCAAAAATGCACAGGGCTGAGGGGGCATGGCGACATATGCTCGACCAGTAATGAAAGTTTTTTCACTAAGAAACACTAATACAAGGTAAGATACACTACTTGAACGGATAAATAGCAATATAATTGACTGATATTTATATGAAAGTGTTCCACAAACAAGCAAAACGTTTGGCAAAAAGCATGGCCCCTCGTGGGCTCCACCACCTTGGTCACGTAGCCTACACCAGAGAATGCTCGACCAGTAATAAAAGTTTTTTCACTAAGAAACACTTATACAAGTAAGATACACTACTTCAAGTGATAAATAGCAATATAATTGACTCAATATGGTATGAAGGTGATCCACAAACAAGCGAAACCATGGCCCCTCGTGGAGCCCACCTTGGTCACGTACACCAGACTAGCAAAACACTTCACTAACATGGTTTTTATACCCTAAATAAGAATAACACAATAATCCATCGATAACCCAACGATATAGCACTTCGTTTGGGTTATATTAGGGCGGTAATACCAGCCAGGCTGGGCAAAATGCAGGCCCCTTGGTTTAAAGGGCCGCGCACACCAACCTACTAGGCTGGCTGATGGGAAGAAACTGACTCTCTCTACCACCGCGGGGCCCTCACAGGGACGCTAGGGGGTTGCTAGATGTTTCCACATGTACATCTAACTTATCGGACTTACCAGCCAAAAAACCGGCTCAATTGCGTCATAAACTTATTTTCTAGCAATATAATAAGTCCATATGACGCGATCGCGTCATATGTGTTTTTGGTTCACTCTGCCATATGACGCGATCGCGTCATATATGTCTGAGAGAGTTAACCCTCTATTGGCGGCGCGCAACATAAGTCGAGTTAAATAAATTTGGACTATGTGGCGGCGCGCGACATAGGTCGTGTGGCAATTTCAGCACATAATGTTGCTGAGAGAGAGAGACAAGTGGTGGCAGGAGAGTAGCGAGCGTATGACTGCTCCAGACCACCGCGGAGGGCCTACTGACACGAATCCCACCCTCCTCCACCCTCTCACACTCGCTACATACTGAAATGTATGGGGAAAGTACCGAATTACATGGTTTTTGCACTCGTGTTGCGCGGTTGTTGCAAGAAACCTAGCGGTCATACAAGAATCGTTGTGGTGTCATTGGAAAGCTCTGTTTATGTCCTTTCAGGGATAGATGCTTGTTTTACGCTCTGGGTCTTATTTAGGCATGAAAATGATCACGTAAACAGCCCTATTTTGGCTAAAAACACCCCGCTGGGCGGTACATATAAATAGACCGCCTAGCCCGCCAATAAGGTGTTAAGGATTGGAAATCGTAATTTAGATGCAAAATACAAACTAGACGATGTAGAATTGGATATCTCAGAGTGTGAGAAGGATCTGGGGGTGCTCGTTAGTAATGGTCTGAAACCCAGAAAACAATGTATAAGTGTTAGGAACAGGGCAAATAGAATTCTAGGATTCATATCTAGGAGTGTTAGCAACAGGACTGTTGACATTTTCTTAAAACTATACTTAGCGCTAGTAAGACCCCATTTAGAAAAGTTCAATTTTGGTGCCCTTATTACAGAATGGATATCTACCCTTTAGAGGCAGTCCAAAGAAGAATGACGAAAAATATAATATTATAAATTTATCGTATGAGGCGATGTTGAAAGTCTTAGGCTTGCACTCACTAGAAAGACGAAGATGTAGGGGTGACATGGTAGAGGTATTTAAATGGATAAAAGGTTTAAATTAGGATGATAAAGATGAGGTATTAAAGCTAAAGAACGGCGACATAACCCGCTCAAATGGTTTCAAGTTAGATAATTTTAGATTTAGGAAAGATATAGGAAAGCACTGGTTTGGGAGTAGAGTTGTTAACATGTGGAATGCACTGCCCAGAACAGTAATTAGCTCTGAAACAGTTGAAAGCTTGAAGCATAAGTTGGATTCCCATGATATGGGTGATATGGGCTGGGTGTGAATGGAAGCTGCCTCATGTGGGCTGCATGGCCATATGCTGTTTCCCGCGATCTTAAGACCTAATGTTCTTACGTAATTGGGGTTGGGTGTGACAGGGATTTGCCTTGTGTGGGCCGATCGGCTTTTTGCAGACTCCCATTTTCTTATGTTTTTATGTTCTTAAAGTAGCATAGCCCCTCTAAGGGATCTATCAGGCCTACTACAATTGAACCTCTGACACTGATATAGCTGAATCCCTAAACAACTATTTTGCCTCAGTATTCACAAGGGAAAATACCAGTGATATGCCAAATTCAGGATTAGTGCATGATGGTGAAGTTCTTAGCAGAATCAGATGTACCCCAGAGGAGGTAGCAAAAATAATAGATAAGCTAAATAGGATCAAATTATCTGGCCCAGAGAGCTTTCTTCCCAGAGTTGTACGTGAAGTGCAAAATGAAATCGCACCTCTCTTGGCAGACATCTTCAATAAATCACTAAAAAATGGAGAAGCACATGAAGACTGGAAACTGGCCAATGTGATACCAATCTTTAAGAAAGGGGATCACGAGTGCCCCAAGAATTATCGGCCAATCACCCTGACTTCTATCATAGCAAAACTCTTAGAAGGGTTACTAGTAGACAAAATAGTTGACTACCTAGAAATCCCCAATTTAATTACAGATTCCTAACATGGATTCAGGAGACACCGATCATGTCTTAGCAATTTGCTGAAATGTGTCCTTGAAATCCTGAGTTAGTATGACAAAAGTCTCTTTCTAATTTACATCAACGACATAGATGAGGGTCTCACCTGTAGAATTTCAAAATTTGCTGACGATACAAATATTGCAAATAGCGTACTCTCAAAAGAACAAGTTGACAATATGCAACACAATCTAGATAAGTTGTCATGTTGGGCCCAAATTTGGCAAATGAGTTTCAATGCGGATAAATGTAAAGTACTACATATCGGATACCAAAATGAGAAATAAACTATTAATTTTGAAGAATGGCACTCAGCTTAAGAATGTAAACAGAGAAACCGATCTGGGAGTAACAATATCGAGTAACCTAAAACCGAGTCAACAATGTTCAGAAGTTGTTAAGAAAGCAAACAACATAATTGGCTTTATAGGCAGGTCATTTGAGCATAAATCCAAAGACGTTATCCTAACCTTTTACAATTCCTTAGTCCGCCCTCTTCTGGAATACTGCGTTCAATCATGGTGCCCTTATTACCACAAAGATATAGACAAGCTAGAACGAGTTCAACGTAGAGTTACCAAAATTATACCTAGCCTAAAGAACAAACCATATGAGGAGCGTCTTAGAGAATTAAATCTATTTCCTTTAACCCAGCGCAGATTAAGAGGCGACTTAATTCAAGTGTTCAAAATCATCAAAGGCATCGACAATATGAACTGTAGTAAGTACTTCACTATCGACCAATCTATTTACACGCGGGGAAACGGTTAAAAATTATTGGTAAATCTTTTAACTCGCACGAAGCTAAGAATTTCTTCTTCAATCGAGTTGTCAACTTATGGAATGGGCTTCCCCGAGATGTCATAGACTGCAGCACCGTTGATTCATTTAAACTTCGCCTAGACAAATATCTCGCATCAAACCCGCAACTGACTGCGTTTGTAAATGAATAACTTTATTTTATCCTCCCCTCAGTTACTAACCCATCTGCCCCCTACTAACTTCCTAATCCTGCCACGGACATTAGTTCCAGGGCAGTAGTTCCCTTTCAAATGTTCCCTTACCCACTCTAAACCACTGTTTGGACACTTGATCCTCAGTGTTTTGGAGGACAAGCAGCCTAAAAGGGTCACTAGATATGTTGTTGCTTTATTTCCTTTGTACTCCTTTGAACTCTACTTAGATTTTCAAAAAGCTTTTGACAAAGTGCCGCATTGCAGGCTAATGTCAAAAGTGAGTGTGTTAGTTATCAATACAGAGGTCACAAATTGGATAGAAAATTGGCTAACAGGTAGACAACAATGAGTGCTAGTCAATGGAGTTTCTTCTTAGTGGACTCCAGTCATTTCTGGAGCTCCACAGGGATCTGTCCTTGGCCCACTTCTGTTTATCATATATGTCAATGACATCGATATTGATCTGTTGAGAGTGATCTCCAAGTTTGCAGATGACTTAAATCTTGGAATTAATGTGAAACACCTCAAAGGGGTTGATTAGCTCAGGATGGATGTCAACAGACTGGGTGAATTGTTGGAGACATGGCAGATGCCTCTAAACTTGGAAAAGTGCAAGGTGATGCATATCGGCCAAACAAACCCCAAGTCAGGCTATTCCCTATTGGGAATGCCTCTGGAAGTGACTGACTTTGAAAAGGATTTAGGTGTTCTGATTAGCAGTGACCTAAAGTTTTCCAAGCAGTACATTGATGTAGAGAAGAAAGCTCAGAAATTATTGGGCTATATTAAGAGGCAATATAAGTGTAGAAATAAGGAAATAGTCCTCACACTTTACAACGTTTTGATACGGCCTCTCCTGGAGAATGCTGCTCAATTCTGGTCTCCAGCACTCGTGAAAGATATAGAGCGACTGGAAAGAGTACAAGCTAGGGCTACAAAGCTTATTCCATCGCTTAGAAGACTGAGCTATGAGGACCGTTAGAGAGTTCTTGATCTCTTTCCGTTGGAGACACGCAGACCACGAGGTCAGCTCATTTGAAGTTTTTAAAATACATAATGGGTTTGACAATGTGAACTATAGCAAAATGTTTAGTCTCAATATGAATACAACACGCAACCATGGCTGGAAATTTGAATTGAAAAGGTTCAACACTAGTATTTGTGGAAACTTGTTCACATGCAGTATATGATCTGTTCTACCTGGAACACACTTCCCTCCTAAGTTGTAAACAGTTTTTTCAGTAGAGCAGTTCAAGAGAGTTGATAGTATTTTGCACACTCTGCAATGAGTGTAGTGTACTAAACAGTCTCTCTCCTTCCACTTCGAGTACTTCCCCGGAATGGACAGCAAGGTCTCTGAGATATTTACTATTCCCTGTGACGCCCTCTTTTTTAGAAAACTTTCCAGGAATACTCTTTAAAACTATCGGTATTAGTACAGTATTTACTTATATATATATATACGGTATATATATATATATATATGTTTTTTTTTTTTATTTTTTTTTTAACCTACAGTAAGCGAGGATTGCACCCAAGTAAGCTGGGAGGTAGCTGAACGACTAATTTACTTGGTGATTCATTGTGTTGAAATACTGTTATCGTGAATTACAGCTTTGAATATAACTAAACGGCAGGACGGGAGTAAAACAATATTTCCAAACTGTTAGCATAATTGGGTAAATATGTGATTATTGGCCTGCAATGCCGAGATGAAGTTTTCCACAGCTATTAGTACAGTTCTGCTCTATTTGTTATATTAATTGCACTTATCTAATTTTCCATTATTCAGGGGGGAAGGTAAATTTTGTGATCGATTATTTCATATTTGTATTATGTATTTAGTTTCCTCCCTAGGCCTCCATCAAACTTAAAGAAGCAGTTCAGTTCAGTAGAGGTTCGGAAAGTAAGATGCCTTACTAACGGCACTTCACTGAGTGTTTATGTTCTCCTTGTGACGTGCTCCTTTTTATGGTATTTGTTTTTCTCAATTCGTGATCTATTTTTGCTCTTCTGGATTAATCTTCTTTCTTCTCTTCTATCCTTTGTTCTTCTGGATTATACTTCTTCCCTTCTATATTTGGTTTCTTTCTCCTCAATTTATAATAATAATAATAATAATAATAATAGTTCTTAAAGCTAGCGCATGCTAAGCTAGCTAAGGATAGCTCAATAAGGCCGATTAGGCGTATTTCCATTGGGGTCCTGTACTACTACCCCATCCCTTTGCTCATGAGGGATGGTAACGACTCAGTGCTTGTGAAAAATCTTTAATGCGCCGAGCGTGGGCGCGAACCCGGGCCTTCTGGGTGGAAGTCCGAGACGCTAGTCACTACACCAAGCGAGCCGCTTATCTCTTTAATTTAATTTTCTCTTATCTTCCACATTCTGTAGAAGGTTTCCTTAGCTCTCTTTTTGTTTTCCTCTTTAAACAGTAGGATTCCTATGATTTTTATATATTTCCTTTACATATGGATGTTGCAGAACTGGCTCCTTAGCACGTTCTTCCACATAGGCAGGACCCCACAATATAAAATGCTTAATATTCTCCACCTCAAAGGTCACATTGTTTATCCCCTCCTATATTTATGTGTGTATCTTTTAAACTTAGATCAATTTTTTTCAGAGGGTACTTGTGTAGTAGTTGTTTGCTGTACCGTTTCGGCTACTTCATTAGCCATGATCACACAGTGGAGGCTGCTTGGTGGTGTGTTGTGAGGGGCTTTAGAGGGATTACTCAGATCACATGTCGCTGTTTTGCTCAGGTGGGCGGGGCTAGTCGGTGGTCCGGGGTCGTGATTGGCTGGCAGCTGCTATCCTCGCACTTTGCCTGCTGATTGGTTTGTTGAGTCGGTGGAGCCAGTCAGTCAGGGCAGCATCGGATGGACAATGTAGGGAGGGTGTAGGGTGCCCGCTGTTGGCATCACCATTTTCCTTGTGAAGTCTGTAAGGGTAGGTTCTTCTCGCTGTGGGGAGAACTTGGAGATCGTAGGTCTGGTTATTTAGAGTAGGGTTGAGGGTTTGTATATAGATATATGGCTTCAAGAATGGGGAGGCGTCTGTGGTCTGATCCACGATCGAGGTGCTGGTCCAAGGTCCTTTCGAGTCAGTTTGGGATGGCCTGGGGTGTTGTAGTAGGTTTTAATAGTGCCGTATTGTAGGTGGAGGGTAAGGGGATGGCTCAAGCGGGTCTGGGTCATGCCAATATACGATGTATGGGGTCCACAGTCCCCATGGGTACTTGAGTGTTAGTACATTACGTGGCCCAAACTCAGTTGATTTTTGTCGTTGGCAGGGCGATTACATAGGACGAGGTGGGAGGTTTTGGGGGATTTGTAGAATATAATAAGTTGTCGGGGTTGGTGGGCTGGACACTTTTTAGGATGATGTCCCTTATGACGGCTTTGTCTGTTTTATGGTCCAAGGACATGTAGTTTCTGTAGTAGATTTTGATGTCTCCGGGACCGGTGGTGTTGAGGGCTTCATTGTTGTACTATTTTTCTAGATGTTTCTTGATGGTGTTGTCAACGTCGAAGTTGGAGCAGCCGATATTGATGAGACTGGTGTTAGGCGATTTAGTTCGAAGTGAGTGTCCCGCCAGGAGGAACAGTGGGAGAGTGCCCGCCTGACAAAGGCAGAGATAGTGAAGATAAGGTAGGCCTACTCTTAGGGCACTTGCTGTTGCCGATGAGGCAGAGTCCATTCTTCGTATATATATATATCTGTAATTTAAGAGGAACCGGCCTTGGACTGGGATATTTTTCTACCGAAAAATTTACAACTTTCTCTTGAAAGGGGGTCTAGGGGGTGCAATTTTAAGCTTGATGGAGGTCTAGATAACAAATTAAAAACCTCCCCTTAAGCATATGTATCTATCCAACATGCCTGTAAAACTATGTGCTTATTATGTATGTTAATTAGCTATAGTGGGGTTGGGTTATGATGCGGAAATTTTCATTGCATTGAAAGTTTCCCCCCCATGGTGAGGGTGTGACGATGTTCCTTCATCGTAAGCTTTATATAGTTTATAAATAGTCTATATAGCCTATAAATGACTATGTTGCATTGGTCATAATATTATATTCACAGGGTGAATATATCATACGTCTCGCGGTAATTTCAATAGTGTCTGAAGCAGTGATCAACCCTGCTTTATATTATCCGTATATTATCGTCTGTCCCAGTATATGATCGCCTGCTTCATATTCTTACTATTTCGTTCAATGACGTGGTCACTTTGCGTTTCCATTCTCAGTGGCTGTCGTCTGCAGATGTTTTAATTGTTTATTAGTTTATTGGGGGCTATTAATAATACATTAACACAATGCATATATACAGTATATGTTATGCATTGCATACATTTTGTATTTAGTTATTTAATCCTATGTGGTCCTCCTTACGTTGTACATTACGTTACATTGGTTACATTGTGCATAAAAGAACCATCGAGGTGGTTCATGTGGAGCCACCTGTCGTCGTCAGTGTGTGCCAGATGGAAGTCCGTCCGCATTTAACATTCGAGGGAATAAGACCTCCCTCTCGCAATTCTCTCATATTGGCAATTGTTTATACTTATGTATTTATTGGCATTTACTTCTTTGTTTATTTATTTTGTATATTAACGTAACTCAAACGGATTCTAAGGACGTGTGTGTGGCTTGTGTTTGTCCCTCCTATTGTACCTGCAGAGTTATATGGGTTTTCCTATATAGTTGTTCTTCCTTTCTGTGTTTCTTGAGCCGCAACCATGGCTTTGTTATGGTAGCCAGTATACTTCGGTATTGGTGGAGGGATACGAGAATATTCCTCGCTGGCATAACAGGGTTTATTTATTTCCTGCAGTGGAGTATGTTGATTACCAGCCGATAGTTATTTATTTCTATTATGTGCATATATTCAGTTGGGGGTCCAGACTATTGGGGCGCCTGGTTCGAAGTAGAGGGTGGAGGACTTCATTAGTCTTTCTGTTACAGGGAAGATTACTTCGGCCCAGGCCAACCAATGGTCTGGACAGCTTAAGTGGGTGGTGGTTGATTGGAGTTTTATTTTGACCAGTGTTTGATTCATTAAGTTTGCATTCATTATTGGCATGTATTTAACGTAATTGCATTAACGTAACTTAAATAAGAGATTTCTCTTCTTTGTGCAGCTTAGGAAGGATCCTCCTCAGTATTGCCATTCGGTACTGAGGTTTGTTGATAGTTGTGGCTCAAGATATCTTTTCACCACAACAGTCTAGGGGTTCCAGTTTCTGCATTGTGTGTATAACGGAACCAGTTGGGGGATTGTGTGCACCTTTGGTCCCCAGAGAGCCTGGACATTGCGAATGAGCTCTGTTCTGTTGCGATAGGCTGTGTTACGAGTTAAGGCTACGGAGGTGCTGAGTATTTACTTGTCTGTGTTAGTCCAGGGACTAGAAGCCTCTACTGTCAGTCGTAATAATATTAATAATGAGGAAATTAGAAAGAAAGTTATGGAATGGGATACAAAACAATGGAAAAGGAGTTAGGAGAGAAAAGTAGTTTAGATATATGTAGAACCTTTATAAATGAAATATGAGAAGAAGAAGACATATATGATAACACACATACTTCAGTCATTAATATATATATATTCAGTCATATATATATAAATATATATATATATATATATATATGTATATATGTATGTATATATGTATATATTAATATAGTCATTAATGTATATATTCAGTCACACACACACATATATATATATATATATATATATATATATATATATATATCACTCGGTTAGGTATTTCTTCGCAGTTTATTTCCTTATAAAAATTGGCTTTAAATTATCTCCCCTAAAAGACAGGATATGTAAAGGAAGATAAGGTTAATGCTCGATGTTTAGGCTAGAATGTGTGTTGATTAGGTTTTTGCAGTGAGACAAATAATAAATAAATGCTGAAATAATGAGAGAGAGAGACAGAGAGAGTGAGAGAAGGTTGAATTAAAGGTGGAGGAAAGTATAAGGCCAATCATTAGAAGGGAACAAGAGTGAATGACAGGAACGACTGAGAAGGGTAAGGCACGAGAGAGCGAGAGAGAGAGAGAGAGAGAGAGAGAGATAGAGAGAGATAGAAAGAGAGAGGGGGGTGGGGAGGGAATCAATTATTATAATAGTAGGTAATAGGGGTGTTTTTGTTTTGTTTTTGCAGTTGGCTCCCTTGACCTCCATCAACCTTATAAAAATACCCTAGAGACTGCAATCCCCCTCCACCCCCCCCCCCACCCCCCCTTTGAAATAAATGTGTACCTTTTTCGGTAGAAAAAAGTCCTGTCCTAATCTGCAGGGTTCCTATCGTTCGGCCAACAATCTTGACGACTAAATTCTATAACTCAAACACGACTACAGTAGAGTAATTGAGCTAATATTTCTAGCATTTTGGTAGAGTTAGTCAGAGATTAGGTGTGCTAATATACAACCCCCCCCCCCCCCACACACACACTCACATGCTTGAGTACCACTTGTGTAACTTGAGTAATTACTTTAGTCATTGATATTGAAGTCTATGCATGAGCGCGCACGCTCGTGTGTATGTGTGTGTGCGCTTGTGTGTATGAGAGCTGTGTCTGTGAGTGTATGTGTATATTTTGGTATGGGTGTACTTTCTTAGAGTAATTGTTAGAGGTGGACCGGATATTGATTTCTTGATATTTGCGGATGCGGATGTAGATGCGGATATTTATTTTCAGTATTTGCGGATGCGGATGCGGATAGTCCTATTTACTTCTTAACCCTCTGAGGATCCATGAAAAGGACCATGATGCACTTTTTTTGTTTGTTCTCTGACTATTATTAGACGATTGTTTTCAGATTAGGAAGGGTATATGGAAGTCAGAGGGTTGATTGGGATAGTCTTTAGTTCTTTACCCTTTTAATACCCACATATCCTTCCTAAGCAGCATAACATTTTCTAATGATAGCAAAAATAAACTGCTAAAATGTGTCAGAGCTTCAAGGGGGTAATAGTTAATTAGTTATTCTGTAAAAGTGTAAATATAATAAGTTTTTATGACTTATTAGTTACGAAAATATCCGCACTATATCCGCATTATTGGATGCGGATGCGGATGCGGATGTACAAACTGATGCGGATGCAGATGCGGATATCCAGTCCACCTCTAGTAATTGTACAGTTAGCCACATTCATTTGTATATACTGTACTCCCTAATGTTATGTATGGAAGGACAATTTATATTATTGAATTAGAAGTGTTCTTTAGTGTGCAGTAGTTGAACGATATGACCAATTAACAGATATATAGCAAATCATTCTTGTAACTCAATCATACTATATTTCCTTCCATAAAAGAACATTGAAAGAATAACCAAGTAATAATAATAATAATAACACTAATAATAATAACACTAATAATAATAATAATAATACTGATAATAATAATACTGATAATAATAATAATGAATAATAATAATAAAAATAATAATAATAATAATAATAATAATAATACAAAAATATAAAAATATTATATGTATGTATGTATAATTATACTCAAGCACATACCTCATAGCTGGGGGTGGTCGACTCGAGACATTTCCCGAACAGAAACAACATATAAAGTTTCAATTCTTAGAGTCCGGGACCACTTTTGCGTTCCCTCGCCACATTCTCTGTCTCGTCGAGTAGGTGAATTTTAAAAGGGGTGAGGATTCCTAGCCCCCTGCCCCCAGAAGGAAGAGTAGGACAGTAAGAGACAGACAGAAATGGCTAAGGTTAGCTCAAGGATGCCAAACCTCACTCTTGATAGGACCAGCCTTCACAGTCAGGTAATTTATTAAGTGCATGGTAGAATAAAGAAAAAAACAGACAGGGAAAACTGAATAAAAAATAAGAAAAACAAAAATACAGAGTTGTTGTTGTTGTTCCCCAGGCCATCTGACCGAACAGCCCCAATGTCCCGAGCAAGGCCAAGGCCATAACTGAGTGCCCCCACAGAACCCTCCCAGCTTTACCACTTAGAATGCCCAGGTGACCGAAGCCGCTCCAAGGCGAGAAGCTGAGGAGGGTGGGGAAACGCCTGGGACAACGAAGCCCCACTCAAGCCCCTGTGCCCCTTAACAATTATGAAGGGAATGTTGAGGGGCAAAGGAAAAATGTGACGCTTTGGCTCCCAGTCTGCCAACCTCTAGGTTGGCAGTAGAGAGGTCAATCCATGAAAGAGGCGCCGCCATTTGAGATCTAGAAATTGCATAGGTAAAAGGAACAGTCAGAGTAAACTATGGGTGTGGCAGAGAACGCTCAACTCTCACTTTGATAGACCAGCACATCACCACATGACTAGAACCCAATCCTCCCAGCATCAGCTAGGAAAGGCCCTAGAAAGCTGCCTTTGGCGGGGGGGATAGCTCCCCTATTTTAACCCCTTATGGGGTTGGGCACCCGCCCAATTTGTTTTATTTAAATTAAAAACTGGAACATCATGAAAGAGAACGAGACCTATTTAGGATATTAAGCTGAAGAATGTCCATAATCAGGGAAATTACAAGCGAATGACGGTAATAACAGGACTACGGTAGGATAAAGGTCATAATTAAGGTCACACACAAGATGGAAGACCATTTATACCAGAGAGAGAGAGAGAGACAGAGAGTTACATAGATACACCGACTGCACAAACCTTGCGGTCCCTATTAAGCAGTTCGAACATAATTCTAACATAGAATATGCTACAAACTGGAAGGTACGAATAGTAGAGCAGAAGGCTCTTCCCTCGAGAGAGAGAGAGAGAGAGAGAGAGTTACACAGATACAGTTACACAGATACCCAGACCACACAGACCTTGCGGTCCCAACTAGGTGGTCCGGCCTAATACTAGACAGGGACAGTTTATAGTGGAAGAATAGGACAGTAAAGTAGAAGAGAAAGAGAGAGGGGGGGAGGGGTGTGAAGGAATGTGTATGTGCCAAAGTACATGTAAGTGCATGTGGGTCTGTATTGTGTTGAAGATTATATCTGCAAGTCTAGGTGTACATGTGTGTGTCTGTGTCTGTGTGTGTGTGTGGCTCTCCATGTCCGTACTCCATGTTGGTACTAATCGGTGTACGGGGCTGGGTGTGTGTGTGTATGTGTGTTTGCTTAAGTAGGCTTGTGTGTGTACCTGGCTCTCCATGTTCGTGTATGCTAGTTTGTTCTTGTTGGTGTACGAGATTGTGTGTGTGTGTGCGCTTAAGTAGGTGTGTGTGTGTGTACGGTGCCTGCCTCTCCATGTGCGTGTAAATTAGCATGAGTTTGTTGGTATATGAAACTGTGTGTGTGTGTGTGTGTGTACGGTGCCTGCCTCTCCATGTGCGTGTAAATTAGCATGAGTTTGTTGGTATATGAAACTGTGTGTGTGTGTGTGTGTGTGTACGGTGCCTGCCTCTCCATGTGCGTGTAAATTAGCATGAGTTTGTTGGTATATGAGACTGTGGGTGTGTGTATATGTGTGTGTGTGTTCAACAAAATGGAGAGAGATATGTAATTGTTTGAAATAAAATATGAAAACTTGTACCCTCCTGTATTTATTATGTATATAATATGCAATTATGCATGCATATGTGATTTTTTTTTTTTAGCATACTTCTATATTATAAAACATATATTATCTCCGAATTACTTATCTCTCTCTCTCTCTCTCTCTCTCTCTCTCTCTCTCTCTCATCCAAGGAAAAATGCGTTTTGCATTTTACTTAAGGGGGGATGCGCGTATATATTTGTTCATGCATGTATCTTCATATTATTGTTTATTTTCCTCCCTAAACCATCATCAACGTTAAAAAAAAACACTGTCTAAGACCCTGCTTCATGATGAATTTGTTGCATTTTTTCGATAGAAAAATGTCCCTCTTAAATTACTGACTCGCTATCGCTCGCCAGGATAATATCGACGCCTAAATGACACGAAGAGTCTTAATATTCATAAATATATGGGGCGAAAGGTCTTAAAATCGCCAAACTAATGGTCCACACGTCTTAAAATCTGAATTCTAATGTGGCTAAACATGAGGAAGAAGGTGGGACCATAAAACTAATCATCTCCCCTTAACTGAATATGAATCCTTAAACAAAACTTATACATTTTTCCATGACGATTATTGTGTTCACGTTTTGGGGATCATTGCGAGTTTAACCCCTTCTGTACCGGCGACGTCATTTTCATCATATTCTGGCAACTATTAGACGATTCTATTAAGTTTGAAAATGGCATCCAACAATTAACGAGCTTGGAACTCTCTCACTTAACTCATTTTACTTCATTCGTACCTCGCTGCCCTGTTCTGTTTCTTTTGACTTATACCCCCCTTCTCCATCATGCTTAGCCCCATCATACCATCTCACTACCTATCCACGTCCTCTCCTCGTCCTCTGTCTCTCTGGAACACACTCGTCAGGTCCACCTCATCACATCATAGACCTCCCAAGGTAGGTCTATGTTCGGCTATGCTCTTAAGGGGACATTGGTTACTTTTTCGGGTCTATTTATCTATACAGGTATATTCATATATTTGTTAGTTTCCTCGCTAGACCTTCATCAAGCTTAAAAAACACTTTGAAGACCCGACTTTAAGATAAATTTGTACATTTTTCGATGGAAAAAATCTCCGGCCGTAGGCCGGTTTCTCTTAAACCTACAGGTTCGCTATCGCTCGCCAGGAAAAAATCAACACCACAATGGCACAAAAGGTCTTGATATTGATATAGAATATTGTCGTCTAATAGTCTGACAGCTTGAAAATCTAAGCTTTATTAGAATTCAGCTACCGAACAGAATCTACCTTCAGTCTAGTTTCTTAAGTCAATCCGAAGGAGCCTCAAAATACTACCAGAACAAAATTGCTCATCGAAAATTGCCGGAGAATGAGTTCGTGTGGCTTAATGAAATAGTGTTGTCAACCAGTCCAATAATTAGATCATTTATATTCCCGATACATAGTGGACTGTCTCATATATAGACTTTAAAATGTTGAAGACTTAATTGTTTTCAGGGTCTCTCTCTCTCTCTCTCTCTCTCTCTCTCTCTCTCTCTCTCTCACTACATAACTAATAACACGTACTCACTCTATTATGTTAATTACCCTCTCTCTCTCTACTCTCTCACACACACACACCCACACACACCCACACTGCTTTATATGTCCTATATAACTTTTAGCACACTTTCTCATTAGCATTATTCACCCACCAATGTGCCGCTAACACGATAACCAACTCCCCCCCCCGCCCCCCCCCCCCCCCCCCCCCCCCCACACACAAAGAAAAAAGAAGAAAAACAACAAAAACATACTATTACAGTACTGTTATCAGGGACAGACTTATACTGTATACTATTATACGAGTGAAATATAATATGTTTTAACTGTCATGATGGTGTAATTGTGAGAGTGATCTGTATGTGGTAACCCAAGTTCGATTTCCGGGATGATCATATGCTTTCATTATTTTCATTGGGAGGTTTTTGGTAATGGGAGTGAAATAAATCAATTAGAATTAGGAAGTATATGAGTGAAGGCGGTGCTGGTTGGAAGGAGGGGCGTCGACTGACTGGGGACAGAGGTGCATGGGGGCGGTTCGTTCGTGTCCACCCTTTTGGGGATCATGGCGTCAGGCAATAGATAGATAGATACCGGTAGGTGAATGATTTTTTATTTTATATTTGTTCTATGTGATTGAGGGAGGCAAAAGGCATAACTGCCTATAGCGAGTGCCTCCCTCATAGTTGAAAGAGTGACAGGGCCAAAATCAAGGGACGTTCGAGCCAAAATGCCTGGACACACTGAGTTTGAAGCAATTTAAGTCATAGGAAGAGGGAAAGACTGATTCTGGGAGAGAGTTCCAGAGCTCAGCTGTTGAGTAGAAGAAAGTTTTAGAGTAACGTTTCACTCTTGGGTTGGAGAGTTGCACAGAGTAGGGGTGGGATTGAGTTGCAAGACGGGTACCACGTACCCTACGTAAAGGAGGTGGTATACACTGGGAAAGCTCTGAGGAACACTGATTATTATAGTAGCGAGAGAGATGCAACATTGCGGCGGAGAGAGAGAGAGAGATTGCAGAGAGTTGGTGAGTGGACGGGATTTAATGATACGAAAGGCCTTCCTTTCAACTTTGTCTAGGAGAGCGGTGTGAGAGGAACCTCCCCACACATGTGAACAATACTCAATACAAGGACGCACTATGCCCCTGTACAGAGCAAGAAGCTGTGCAGGGGAAAAGAACCCCCTAAGGCGGTTGAGCACACCCAGCTTCTGGGAGGCTGCCTTAGCAAGACTGGTAATATGGTCCTTCCAACTGAGAGCAGAAGAAAAGGAGACACCAAGAATATTGAGAGAAGATGAAGGATTGATTTTTGTATTGTTGAAGAATAAGGGATAGTCCGCTGGGAGTACCTTACGGGTAGATAGATGGAGAAATTGGGTTTTGGAAGCACTAAAGGTAACAAGGTTTTCTCTGCCCCAAATGGAGATAGTATTTAGATCATAATTTAAGAGTTCTATGGCTTCATTACGTTTGTCGTTGAGGGATTGCTGGCTGGGACGTTCTGAAAAACTAATGGAGTAGTGTAAGGTTGAGTCGTCTGCATGAATGGATGGGAATTAAGGTACAGTTGAGGAGATCATTTATAAAAATTAGAAAAAGAATAGGAGATAGGAAAGAGCCCTGAGGAACACCGGAGTTTATAGGGTGAGGAAGTGAACAATGGCCGTCCACAACCGCGGCTATGGAACGGCCGGAAAGGAAATTAGAGACAAAGGCACAGATGGAGGGATAGAAACCGAAGGAGGGTAGTTTAGAAATTAAAGATTTGTGCCAGACTCTATCGAAGGCTTTTGATATGTCTAGTGCAATAGAAAAAGTCTCACCGAAGTCCCGAAAGGAGGATGACCAAGAGTTAGTAAGATATGACAGAAGATCACCAGTAGAGCGACCCTTAAGGAAGCCATACTGGCGATCTGAGAGCAGATTATGAGATGAGAAATGCTTAAGAAATTTGGAAGCAAGAATAGTTTCAAAAACTTTAGAAAGACAAGAGATGAGAGCAATTGGGCGATAGTTGGAGGGTTGAGAGTGATCACCCTTCTTTGGGACAGGTTGAATGTGAGGAAACTTCCAGCATGAAGGGAAGACGTTAGAGGATAGACAGAGACGAAAGAGTTTGTCTAGGCAGGGAGTCAGCACAGAAGCACAGTTTTTGAGAACAACAGGAGGGACACCGTCCGGGACCGTACGCCTTATTAATATTAAGCCCAGAGAGGGTAGAAAGTACATCTTTAGAAGAGATTAGGATATTAGTCATAAGTAAGTGAGAGAAGAGGGTGGAGAGGGAGGAATAGCACCGGAATCATCCAAGGTGGAGTTTCTACTCCATTATTAATGGGAGAGATTAAAGGGATTTTTGTGTTTTCTGGACCCCCTTCTCCCTTATCCTTAGCGCCATTAGTTATGACATTGTAAGACATTCACCATTAGTTTGGCGATTATAACATCATAAGAATTAACCCCTTCTGTACCGGCGACGACCTTTTCATTACATTTTGGCTACTATGAAATGATTTTATTCAGCTTAAGAAGGACGTCTCAATTAATCCTTTTAGCTACCATATATATCCTTACTAAGCTACATCAAATCGTCTAAATGTAGCTGAAATCAAATACAAAAAACGTCATCGGTACAGAAGGGGTTAATGGTAAAAATATATTGTGAGGGCTGGTCCTATCCAGAGTGAAGTTTGGCATCCTTTGCCCAACTTTAGCCGTTTCTGTCTCTCTTTTACTGTCCTACTTATCCTTCTGGGGGCAGGGGGCTTGGAATCCTCCTCCCCTTCTGGGAGTAACAATATCGAGTAACCTAAAACCCAGTAAACAATGTACAGAAGTTGTTAATAAAGCACACAACATAATTGGCTTTATTGGCAGGTTATTCGAGCATACATCGAAAGATGTAATCCTAACTCGTTACAAATCTTTAGTCCACCCTATTCTGGAATATTGCATCCAATACTGGTGCCCTTACTTCCAAAAAAATATAAGAAAGCTAGAACGAGCTCAACGTAGAGTTACCATAATGATACCTAACCTAAAGAACAAACCATACGAGGAGCGTCTTAGTGAATTAAATTTATTTCCTTTAACCCAATGTAGATTAGGAGGTGACTTAGTTCAAGTGTTCAAAATCATCAAAGGCATCGATATGAACTGTAGTAAGTACTTCACCATTGACCATTCTAATTACAGGCGGGGAAGCGGTTGCAAATGTATTGGTACATCTTTTACATCACACGAATCTAAGAATGTCTTCTTCAATCAAGTTGTCATTTAAGACTGCAGCACCGTTGATTCTTTTAAATTTCGCCTAGACAAACATCTTGCCTCAAACTTGTGACTGACTGCGTTTGTAAATGAATGACATTATTTTCCCCCCTCAGATCCATCAAGTATTATTGCGTTTACAAATTACACTGTGTTATGTTACTAACTCAACTGTCTCCTACTAACATCTCCTAATCAAGCCACAGACATTAGTTCCAGGACAGTTCGTCCTTTTCCCATTTTCCTTTACCCACTCTAAGCCGCTGTTTGGACACTTGATCCTTAGTGTTTTGGAGGACAAGCAGCCTAGAGGGATCACTAAACCTGTTGTTGCTTGATTTCCTTTGTATTCCTTGTACAATTCTTCTACTTGACGAGACAGAGAAATAGGCAAGGGAACGCGAAAGTGGTCCCGGACCTCAATAATTGGAGCTTTAACCCGGCAAGTGCAGGAAGACTCTTAGGAGTTTCCCCAGGCAACTGCGGGAAGACTCTTAAGATCCTGGGCCTAAACAAATCCATTTAAAACACCCCAAAAAACTTGAACCCTTTTTTTTTTTTTTTTTTTTTTAATTTTGCCCCTGGGCCATGCCAAATATCACTCCTCCACATCCCCTCCTTCCTCACTTCCCTCCCCTCCTTCAGTTATCACCTATTTTCCCTGTTATTCCCTTATTCTGTGGTCTATTTTTGTGCTAACATTAGCGAGTTGGTAGCAGGGCGTTGTCATCACTGTTACCAAGTGTGGGAAAGAGCGAGAGAGAGACTATTGCCTACCAGTGTCTCTCCAGACAAGGGGAGGGGAGGAGGGGAGGGAGGTCGCCTCAGCCATACATTATGTAACTCCCGGCCTGTATAGCCGATTTTGACCATCCAAACGCTGTTTCCACTTGTTTTATTGCTGTAACAGGTTAATACCTTTATAATCAACCTAAAATAGGCGCATATGGATAAGTATTAATGCTATTTATGGTAAAATAACGATGTTAGTGATGGGAATAGCTCAAATACGTGTGCACAGGCGTGTGGTGTCTCATACCCCCCATGCGCACGTCTTAGGTTAAATGTTGCTCCTGTTCAAGCTCTGTCTCGTGTCGGTCACCCCCAGCTATGGGGTATGCGCCTGAGTATATACATATTGTACATACATACAATAGTAAAAATAACATAACAGTAATTTATAAAAACGTTCGACGATTACCTTTCCGTTTCAGCCTTACACAAACCCAGGACGTCCCACGTGGGTTTCTCTGAGGACAACAGAAGCCAACAAGTTCTCTTGGTGTCGAGCATCGGAGCGGAAACGATAACAGTTCCTGCCTTTGATGTTGACATTTTGTATTCTGATTGTAGATATCCTTGTACTGTGTATGTGTGAATGGGAGAAGGGTATGTGTATGTGGGTGGAAGAGAAGGGTATGTATATGTGTGTGTGGGAGAAAGGCATTAATGTGTGTGTGTGTGTGTGTGTGTGGGAAAAGGGTATGTGTATGTATGTGTGGGACAAGGTTATGTGTATGTGTGTGTCTGAGAGTGTATGTGTGGGAGATGGTTATATAATAATAATAATAATAATAATAATAATAAACGGTTTATTAAAGAATGGCAGCCTCATGAGCTGAAAATACACATTTTACAATTTAGTGGATGAACATGAGATGTACAGGTATGAAGATGGTAAGCTCAGTTTACAAAAAAATAAATAAATACAATAATGATGCAGGTGCAGAATACAAATTATCATAAAATAACCATGAGAGTAAGTGATATACAGTACATATACACATTTATATTACTTACTCATATACAGAACATACGTATATACATGTATGTACGCACAAACATATACATACATATATAGGAACATAAGAACATGCAGTAAGTGTGCACATGTCCATATACACATACGCTCACGTATGCACACAAACATACATACATACAAAAACTGTTTTGGTAGGGTCAGGGTAAAGAGGGTGCAGCATTCAAGTCCGTACAGGTAGGGTCAGGTACAGCCTGCTACAATGGGAAGTTAATCCTCGGTAGTGTAGGTGTGTGTGTGTGTGTTAGTGTGTGTGTTTGTGTGTGTGTGTGTGTGTGTGTGTGTGCGTGTGATAGAAGGCGAAATGTGGAAAAGCTGGGCGTTCTATTGTTAAGGGTGGAAATACATGGATGAAGATACGCGAACACTTAATAATAGATAATGCTTATGCATAGATTTATAATCAGAAGTTGCGCTAGTGAGCAATATGTTCTCGCTCATATGTGTGTGTGTGTGTGTTTGTATATATACAGTATGTGTGGGAGAAGGGTACAGTATATGTATGTGTGTGTTTGAGTGTGTGTGGGTGACAGAGAGAGAGAGAGAGAGAGAGAGAGAGAGAGAGCGAATGAGAGGGAGAGAGCGAAATGGGGAAGGGGAAGGGCAAGAGAGAGGGCGATAAGAGTTACAATAGTTTGATATTTAGAATATAAACAGTAGTACGATATTCAATAGTGGCCTGCCCCTCCATCACTGACAGTATGCCTGAAACAGTAATGGCACTCTTTAAACTCCAGAGTCAGCTGTTCAAATCACCCGCCCTGGAGAGCAAGAGACCATCGTAAGCGTACGCTCATAATCACTTACGGAATCGTCTTTATGATGCGGATGTTCACTACGAAAAACTAAAAAAAAAAAAAAAAAAAAAGGAAAATATTAGAACTACTAATCTGGTATGCTTCCCATCGTGTGGATGTAGATAGCGTGGGTTCGCCCCAAGATGCTGACGCATCATTCGTCCTTCTCACTCCGGGGCTCGCTGCTGACGGACGTGTGGTACCGGCCTCTCTGCATTCTTCGTTCTGAGATAGTGAGTCTGTTGCTCATTTGTATTATCTGAGATGTTTTATAATAGGTTTAGACTAGATAGGTTGGGCGTTCCGATTGGCACGACCCCCAGGAGTGTGTTATTTAAGGGTGCTTAGGTGTTGGCCTTCCCTCGGGTCCCCTATGATCGAGGCCGCCATTAATGTTATTGTTCTTGTTGCTCTATTTTAGCCTAGCTAGTATTGTTAGAGGCTTTTTATTACCAGGGCAACGCTTTTCGGCTACCTTTCTGGCAGAACCTATAGTTTAAGGGTGGCTACACTTAGTGGAGAGCCTTCTTTAGGTTGCTGCATCGTCTTTTTCCCTACGTGCCTGTCGTCGAGATGGTGGTGGATGCTGGTTTTTCTTCCTGGAGGTAAGAGTGTCGCCGAGTCTTCGTACATCTTGCCCTAGGCCACGTGGCCAGCCTCTGTGTAGGGGTTATTTTATGGCTAGGATGTTAATTTATTATTATTATAATAATTTTAACCATAAGATGTGACCTTCTCCTCCATGACGATAAATTGTCTCTGGAGTTGAAGGTGCCAGGAGACGTCCTGACAAACTATTATGTGTGTGTGTTCTGCTAACCCATTGCAGACGAGTTGGAAAACACAAAGGTTAGGATTTGTTTTTCCGGCGGAAGGACTGTCTAGAACTGCCCCGTCGGACGCCCCACTAGCGGCGGTTTAGTGTAGCTCAGATCCAATTAACCCATTCGTGGTCTTGACCTAGAACGAACTCCCGGCGAAAGGGGAAGGATTCCTACGGGATCTGGCGCAGCCGGAATGACTCGTTATACTATTAATTATTCCTCTCGCGGCGGGGAAGACTTCTAATTCGTCATCGCGGCGGAAGGGTCATTGATAACTATGGTCCGTTCCGGCGGAATGGTAGCTAAGTATAGGCCATTGATAGGCATTATCATGGATAAGTAGTCTTAACCCCTCCAATTCCAGCACCGTATATACACGTCAGTAGATAAGTAACTACCCAGTCCCAGCGCCATATATATACGTCAGTAATGTACTTTCCTTGTAACTGCCTGTACAACCCTATACCAGTTACCACAACCTTTTGAGCACTGCTCCCGTGATGGCAACACTTGTCAGCTTATATGAGACCCACTGAAGGGTGACAAGAGCCAGTGTTGCCTCATCTTTGGGGGTGGATAGGTGGCCTCTCCTGCCATTTTTGTGACATTGCTTGGGACTGCTGGGTACTTTTATTACTGTATCCTACGGTACAGTACGGGTTAATTCCTTCAAGGGAAAAAAAAACACAGTGATGTTTTTTCCAGAAGGGTACAGGGGAAACTTAGAATAGTGGTGATCGCTATATATATTTTTCTTGCGTATTCGAGGTAACGGTATGTGTAAATGTCTCAGGTTATCTTTATGAGCATTGATTCTTGGAATTTTCTTTTCCATATCTCACACGTTCTCCTCGGCAGGGATATCCGGACTGGGGGCCGATACCCGGCAGGGGGTGTAATTTCATCATGGAATTCGTAACTTTTTGTTCTAGGCTACACTGCTCTGTAATAACACTTTCCTGTCACTTGACACAAGCTATGCGTTTGGTGTGTTACTTGTCTCGATCGTTCCCGTGGTCAGTGGCTTATGAGAAAATGTAGCATGTGCACTAAGCTCCGTACTGGTTTACTTACTCATAAGGAGCCGGCATGTCAAGTGGTACTTTCAGAGATTAAAACTAGTTTCAATAACTATACAAAAGATGTGGCCCATAAGGCGCTTCAATGCGATGATCAGGCACTGTGGGAACTCCTAATTATTAAATCTCCAAGTGTAAATTTTTTGAAAACTATTCGTTCTGGGACACACAAAAAGAAAGCAACTTAAGTGATTTCCAAAGAAACAATTAGTTCCAAAGAATCCACAGATGAAGACATAGACAAAAAAGTTACACCCCCCTGCTGGCAATCGAAACGGCCGAAGCCGGATTCGTCATATCGGCAAGAAGGGAGGACCCGATCAAGATCATGGTCCCTCTTACGCAATTCAACCTCTCGCCATTCTTCTTGTCAGCCAGTCCCGCCGGCCGCAAAGAAGAGGAAGGTTACACCAGGTAAGGTGACACCAGAGAAAGCAACTTCTGGTGGGAAAGAGGTTTCAACATCCAGGACGGCGGGGTCGAGTGCAAGGCCTAGGCAATCGCCTACGCCGGCACCTGCTCTCCCTAGATCTGTCTTGACTGGGCCAGAAGTGCAATCTCGCCGGTCTGAGACTGTCACTAGAGTGGCGGAGACACCGCCGAGGGACAGTTCAAGTGACTTTAGCCAACCGATCGGACACGTTTTGCCGTCGATAAGGCACAGTTCATGTGTGATTCGCAGAAACAATGCGCCTCAGGATCCCAGTGTGCCTCAGTCTTGTGTGTCATCGCAGGTGTTGGCAGAACATTATCGAGGCTACTCTAATATCACTAGTGAGACTCAGAATATGCCTCAAAGCCGAGTGTCCACTCTCTTGGTAGAATAAGATAGAGACTATGTGAAACAATCTAGTGAGGCTCAAGTGCCATCTTCGATCCCTAATTTGGAATGGGTAGAGTTTGCACGTGATGTACAGGAACCCACCATCCGGACTGAGGAGGTTCGACTCAATGGAGTGCCATATCGATTCTTAACGATGTTTCAGAAGATCTGGAATCTGGACAGAAAATAGCTTCATCAGGCTATTCTGATATTGAATCTACTGTTTCCATAGATAATACTAGAGATTATGTAACTAGAGGGGATCTGTAAAACTTTTTTGATAAGATGATGAGTACATTTAATGAGAGTCGATCGGTGTCGGAGTCTCTCACGCCATCTCTGGTTGCTAGACCTTTGGGTTCCCTTCAGGTTTCAACTAAACAATCTCATACTCCCTCCCCAGTTACTACTAGTTTGACTCCCTTGACGTCGACTTTGACGACTTTCTACGCATCGTCACTGACGTAATTCCTCCACCCTTAGAGAAAATCCCTCTCAGAAAAGGCCCTATGCCGTTGTTGTATGGCCCGGATAAGTCCTGGGTAGACATTGTAGCCTTGACCCCTCAGGTCATGCAGCCGACGATCTCTGGGAAAACTTCAGTACCTGATCACTGGTGTATTCAGGTGAGTTAGAGCAAGAGATTGATGAGCAAAAAATATGTATGGAGAAATTGTTTATGTAACTATTAAGGCTATTCCAAATTTATATGCCCCTGATTACTTCATATATGCATCTTCCCCCGCTTTGCCACCAGCCTCATCTGCACGATTGTATGCCGGTTAGTCTAACACCTGAGTTAGACGCCCAGCCTACTAGAGACCAGTCCGGTAATCCGGCACTGCAGATTGGGTAGGTGGGCACGGGGCCGTGGCTCGAGTGGGAGGCGGAGGCTCAAAATTTTGCTTGTACCATTACTAGTAAATCAAGCCACCAAATACCCCAAGAGCAACACAGCTGGTTTTCCCTGCCTGTAGCAATCGCCGGGGGCAATCCTACGTCTGTACTTGATTTCCTTAGCGCTCCTAAATTGTCCCTATGGGAAATTCATGAACCTTTCTCTAGTCAAACGCCTGCTCAGATAGACAAAGATTTTATGTTTAGGCAGAAAGCTTGGAGGCTACTGTCTCAATTCCTCGCCAGTCGCCAAATTATAGAATCGCTAATTCGGACGACTGAGGCGGTAATTGATGCACAAGCTACTAAAGCCCTATCTCTTACCAGGCGGCTTATTCTCCAGAATTTATTCCAAACCCTTGGCGACATTGGGGTTGTCTTCTTGGAGGTGGTCCGAGCAAGTGAAGGCTTGTGAGTGCATCTGGTTAAAAAGTTGCCGGAGGATATTGGGCGTAGGGTAGTTCTTTCCCCAGTCCTAACTCCAAACCTTGTGTGTCAGGATACATGGAGAACTGTATTTAGCCTCTTGGACTCTTCACGATCGACTGCCTCTGCGCCGCGGAAGGAGTCTACTAAATTTCATAAGCACAAATTTACTCAGAAGAGTCACCCAAGTGGTGCTAACTTTTGTCCGTCCTTTAAGACCCCTTCTGCGCCGGGAAGCAGTAGCTCTGCCAAAGGTAAGCCACAAGGTAAAGGATTTGGGAAGTGGTACAAAGGTCAGTCCAAGGGTAAGTCAGAACAGGAGTCATGGCCCCCTACCTCCAGCCAGTCGTCTACCTCAACCACATTCCAATAAAAGAACTAGTTCACCACAAAACTCTCTCACTCTCAGGGCCCCCGACTGGCGAGTTGGATTCGAGAGGAGTTCAGCCGTATAAGTCCAGTTGCATGACTGGAACTTTCCGGATGTGTTACCGGGCTTGGCCCCGGCAAACTTGGGCACGGACAGTGGTGCGCAAGGAAATCACTTGGCGGTGGCTCCGGCGACCTCGTTTACGTCAACCTTTAGAAGTCAACAATGTTTCTTTAGAGGTGGAGTCAAAAGTCCAAGAAATGATAACCAAGCATATCATTGTCCCGGTCAATCCAACTTGCCCTGTTTACACGTCCAGACTTTTTCTCGTGCCGAAGAGGGACAGCACTCAGATGAGGCCGGTCATAGACTTGGTTCAACTGAATTGCTATATTCACAACCCATCGTTCAGGATGCTCACTGTGAATCAGATCAGGCTAACACTTCCGCCTCAAGGCTGGATGTGCTCGTTAGACCTGACGGAAGCCTATCGGCATGTACCGGTAAACAAAAGGTTCTAAAATTTCCTCGCTCTGAGAATCAGGCATCAGACTTATGTCTTTCAACATATGCCTTTCAGCCTGAACCTGGCACCGAGAGTTTTCACCAAATTAGTCCGACAGGCTCTGTTACCACTATTACGGCAAGGGATCAAGATCATAAGGTACCTAGGCGACTGGCTGGTGGTAACAGAATCAGAGATAAAATGCCTCCAATATGTCAATACCATTCTACACCATGTCAAATCCCTGGGGTTCAATATCAACTTGGCAAAGTCGAATCTTGTCCCAACAAGGGTAATTCAGTGGGTAGGGCTGCTGTGGGACACAACGCACCCTCAGTCAGAGTGTGGGCAATTGAAACAGGTTTCGCAAGAAACTGTTTCGTTTTCTTCACAGTCTAACTACCACGAACGTGTGGGAGTCTCTCGTCGGCTCTCTCAACTGGATTAAACTTACTGTACAGTTGGGCCGGTTGAAAGTAAAGAGGGTAATCTTGGAGGGAAACAGAAATTTTCCTTTTTTGCCAGCGGACAAGTCATGGCATATGCCAAAGTTAATCCACAACTTACTAGCAGTCTGGGCAAGGCCAGAAACATTGCATTCAATTATGACGTGGATTTCTCCTCCGCCTACGGTATGGATAGATACCGATGCTTCAGGGACACTGGGTTAGGGTTATCAATCAAACCTCGGAAACAAGGTCAGGGTCTTTGGTCCCAGTTCAAGGAGTTTCACATCAATGCAAAGAGTTACTAGTTCCCCTATTTTTCCTTCAGGCTCACAGTTCAACTCTAGTGGAAAAATCAATAGCCTTCGAATGGACAATCTGAATGCAGACACATACATTCAGAAGCAAGGGTCAACGAAGTCTCGAGTGTTGCTAGAGTTGTTGGAACAGATATTTGTGTTGGCAAACAAGCTAAACATTTATCTGCACGCATCTTATCTGCCAGGCGTGGCCAACGTAAGGGCAGATGTTCTGTTACGGAGACAGAGCACATTAGTAGAATGGGCGCTCACGCAAACTGTCCTTCAGAAGATGATTGCAGAGCCATACCGTCTGTTACGACTGAGGTTTAAATATATCAGGGCTCTTATTCATTGGACTAGTAATGGCATAAATGCTACAACGGAAAGCGCTAGATCCAACCTCTGATGTATATTCCCAGTGAACAAAGAACACAAATACTCTACAGAGTTCTATATGCAATAATAGGCTATCAAACTCTCAATAAATGTGCGTCTACTCTAGGCTTAATGTTATGTGAAAACAGCCTATTACTACCTATAACCGAAGGTGCTTGGTTATGGTATGCAAAGTAAGGTGGTAAGAGAAGTTACAGCTTACGTTACTTTAATCAATAAATGTCAGGCACTCCTGCATGAAAGAAAGTGCACTAAAGTCCTTCAACACTAACAAGGAATCTTCTTTAAATATTAGATGCTATAAAGATGCTCGTATCGGAAATGGAACCCAAAAAGGCAGGCAGCGGAACAATGCTCGTGCAGGCTATGCACAAAAAGGCAGAATATATAATGCCGTCGGAGCCAAGAATATCCTAAACACTACAACAATAATAATCGCCACGACAATGCAGTATTCCTATCAACAAAAAGAGCCTAAGTCGTTTGTGTCTCCATACATCAAACTAGGCTGCGAAATGCTTGTGTAATCATAAATGGGTATGCATAAAAAGAGTAATTAGGTTAATATACTTAATGTCTACTATGATTGATAAAGTCTAGCTAGAGTCAATGATACGAGATACTGGTGCACATGGCATGCCGCATAGTCTAGTGCAAATCTCAAGTCTGTGCGTCAGATATTACGTTATAGGGAAGGGTAGCTCTCCTGAGAAACCTTAATACCGAAGTATTAAGCGTTCTCCTGGCGTACCTCAAAGACAAACAACGAGCTTAGAACAGTGCAGAATGGTATAGGCAAAAAGCCCTCATTCGTGCATGCTCTACTCTCAATGGCACACAGACTAGAATTTACTCAATCAACTCCAGTTCTCAGGTATGTCGTGCAGCTTTTACCTAAAGCCAGCACTCATAGGAAACAATACCTTATAATATCAGACCCCTAGTCTAGCATTATCTAATCCAACAGAACACTAATAATTATAGGAAGCGGTACTAAACAATATGAATGCCAACCAATGCTTCGTGATCAACTTATCTTAACAACTAAACATACATAGGTTATATATGACCTTAACGCACAATACAACTGGCCAGCATGAAGCTGATTTTGCAGAGTTAACCAGAGGGGGTATAATCTTAATAAAAGGTGGTGAAAGATATGAAAAAAGAGAGAGGTAGGCAGAGGAAAAGATTCTCAGGTGCAGACGGGGGACAGGTAGCAAGGGATAAAGATGGATGCGTTCTAGAAACCAGATCTGAGGGAGAGACTGGCGAGGAACCAGTATATATACTCGCACTAGGTCGAGCCGCGTGGGAAAAAAGCGGTAACAAGTCCTCTAACCACTAGCAAAGAAGCTAGCAACATGGTAAGGACCTCTCTCAACCAACCCCCACGAGGCAGCCAGCCGTGACGTCATCGAGCGGGGCAAAAACACTGCTCGCCCCCCTCTCACTCTGTTCTACTCTCTCTCTCTCTCCCAGATCCCATCATTACTAGTTAATGATAAAACATATACTTTACAATTAAATATATAAAGCCTTGACATGGATGAAAACAAAGAGCCTTTCTGGACTGCCCATGACACAAGCTTTCATATGAAATAAAGCACACTCTAATACATAAACTGTAGCCCCATCCACTGCCCTGGCGATCCTAGCGAGTCACTGTAGGACAAGCCATGCGGTTCTAACGGAGTGGTTAACGTCACAGGTCCGCAAGTGGACTTGTTCGCGTCAGAGGAGAACCACAGACTCCCTCTCTTCCTCACTCGCTAGGAGGAAACCCCTGCGGGAGGACCAGATGCATTGCTGATGGACTGGAACAGGTGGAATTCTATCTATGTTTCCACCACCAGACGCTACATTCATGTGTCATGTAGTTCACTAACACGGGGTGTTATATGGATGTAGTCTCGATGATCGGTCCCCTGTGGCCGGCTCAGGTGTGGTACTCCCAGTTGAAGACGTGGTGCGAGAACCCGGTGTTGCTCCCGATCTCGTACTTCCACTTAGAGGCAATTGGCAACCTAAAGACCTCACTGACTTTTGCCTTGTGGGCATTCAAAGGGCCAAATGGTTAGCCATCTATGGGGAAGCGTTACTAATAAATTAATTTATCAGTACACTCTTTCCACTAGACATCAGTACCAAACTACCAATCTCACTGGAAAGCCTTTACTACTTGGATAGTGAAAACTGACCAGACTGTTGTATCGGTGTCTTTAATTTTCAAATACCTTGACTATCTATTTGAACATAAAGGCTTGTCAATAGTCACACTAAAGAATCACAAGACCGCTATCAGAGTTCCATTTTTTTATTTAACAGGACTCTCAGTACCGCAAGCGGAGGGAAAGGGATTCATGTGTGCATGTTTCAAGCTTCGCCCACCACCACGCCAGCCCATGCCTACCTGGTCACTTGACAAAGCCTTGTCATTACTTAATTCTCAGAAATATAGTCACAATCCTACTTTTGATTTGATCATAAAGAAGGCTGTGTTCCTTAAGGCCTTGGCTACATGAAACCGGGTATCTGAGCTGGCGGCGATGACCAACAAACCTAATTGTCTATGTCAGTGTTCAAATTGCGCCATCGCCTACCTTTATCGCAAAAAACTAGCACAATGAGCACGTTTTAACTGAGTTTGAGGTTCCGGCGCTCAAGAGAGGAGATTCTCACCACAAACTATGTCCTGTGAAATCTTTAATGACCTATATGGGAGTGTCCCGGCCTGACCAACCGGGAGCTCTAGGGGTGAATCAGACTGGTAAACGTCTTACGAAGCGGCAATTAGCAGCTTTTCTAGTCAATGTGATTCGAGAGAGTAACCTGGGAGCCGTTGGGCGTGCTCATGCCAAGAAAGTGGGCAGTTTCGCTTAGATTCTTAAAGGATTACTCAGTCTGTTATGCTGGCCAGCTTGCCAGAATGCATTCGTAACTCGCTAGCGCTCGCCAGGGCAGTGATATGGGCTACAATAATCGTAGAACGATGTTCTTTCTTTCATAGAGTTCATGTTGTCACAGACAGATCAGTGGTGGTCTTTATTCTTGTCTGTGACACTTGGAAGCATTTTATATCATTGATAGAATATAAGATGCATTGTGTGAAGTTGTAGGAGAAAGAGAGAGGTAGGCAGCGAGGTGGTAGTGTGTGCATGTGTATGTACGTATGCCTCCCTCGCTCGGAGGAGTCTCCCATGCCCGTGATTGGCCGGCGGGCCTGGCTACGTCATAGGACGCTTGCTCTTGATGACGTAGTGGTCTGTGATTGGCGGCCGTGGTTCTGTGAGGGTGGTGCGGGCTCCTGGCCGCGTGTCTCCTTCAGAGCTTGGCACAGCGTGCTTGGTCCTACATGTCCTTTGCAATCTGTCCCCCATATAACCCCCTATACTACTTTCTCTCTCCCTGAACTTCTTCCTTTTCATACTTCTCTCTTTATTCAATTACTTATCCCTTCTGGTTCTGCATACGACTTCCATAGTCGGCCAGTCATATTACCAGCACCAGCTCTCCATATATGTTTGCACTAGTTTTAGGGATTATTAGAGTCATAGTCATATGGTAGCCTAGTGTTGGGGTGCTTCTAATTAGTGAGCTGTTCTTTCCCATTATTTAATGCTAGACAGTGGAAGGTATCTTTGGTCGTTGTCTGAGTTATGCATGTGGCAAGTCAGAGCCTGTACAACATCGACGAAGCTAGCTAGCCTGTAACACTTGTGCATATTTTCCTTTGCGAGTGTAGCAGTATACAGGTAAAGGGCTTTTGCCTACTCTTACCTGTATGATTGCTACCTCATTTTGTTGACCTTTGTGGAGCGCCAGGGCAAGACCAGATACTAGAGATCTGGACTTACCAAGAGAGCCTCCTAGTCACTTAACATAACATAAGGGAAATTTGTTCAAGGGGAGACAGTAGGCTACGAGCATGCTTGCACTCTGCCTAGTTTCCTGATACCTTTTATGCCACTGCTAGACTTTATTAGTGAGAAAGACAGCATTGTGTTTATTAACTTTCATTGTGTATGCTTTAGGAATTATTCACGCCTTATTTTAGCCTTGGTTGATGCATAGTGCACAACCCAGTTTGGCTGTTACGTTGGCTAAGGAAGTACTGTTTCTGAGAGGTTATTAACCCCTTCAGACTCATATGACGCAGAGGTTGCCAGATTAGCAATAAGAAATAGTTCTCTCACTCTTATAATTACCTCTCCAAAATTAGTTTTCCGCCCACAGCTAACTCAAAGACAATTGCAGAGGTTGGAGTAAAAAACAAAAGGTTTCTAAATACCCCTGATGGTAACAAAGGTTTTAAAGTATCCCTAATAGGCTCAAAATCGCGTCATATGTCGGAGAGGGTTAATAGTGCTGTCACAGAGTTGTTGCACTCCCTTGTTATATATATGTATCCTGCTTATTGGTGTATTTAAGATACACGCTTTGGTATCCTGCCCCTGCATTATTTCTGTTCTATATTAACGAGCATCTTAGAGCATCAGACCTTTTCAGAAGATTCCTTATCTGATTGCTGTAGGACTAGACTTCCAGTGTTTTCATAGAGCATTGAAGAGTTTAGTGTTGAGTACTGCCTCACACTAAAGTTAACGTAAGCAATTATTCCTTTATTAAATCATATATAGTTTATTCAAGCATTGTTATTACTTAAGAGCATTTTCGTAACGTAAGTACTCCTGTTGTGAGTTGGCTTTGCCGTCATTGGAAAGCCTTTGTAGAAGTGCACTAAAACCCAGTTAATTGATACCCCATTATCCAGTAGATTAACTCTGGAGGGTTTTAAGTGTTTTTGTTCACCGGCGTAATAGTTCGAGGGTTTGGAATTAGCGTACCGTTGTAATAGATATAACAAATGGCCGTTGTTGCAGATATAGCCTATCATCTAGTCCATTATTAAGTGCCCTTGTTTATTTCGTAGTGCCGGTCGTAACAAATGGCGACTTTGCCAGGATATAGTGAACTGAATTTTGTAGTTTTTTTTTGGAGAAATCTTATTGCCATTTGGGGTTGAATTTATTTCTCCAATTGTTGGCAGTAAACATTGTTTTGAGGATACATAGAACTTGTTGGAGTTATTGGTGACCTAGTATTGCACTCAAGAACATCCTCGAATATTTTTTGGTGAATAAAGCTACGCAAGAGTTTGGCTACTTTTGTCTTGACTGAGATTTTTTTGTTGTTGCCTCCATCATGTCACTGGACGGATCTGAGCAGAGTGAGGGCACAGTGCGAGAGGCAGGTGAGGAGGTGGAGAAGGTGGAGTTGTTAAGCGGCGTTCGGGTGGTGAACAATGAGGAAGATTCTCGGATATTTTTGGAGGAGCCTGTGTCAGCGGATCGTGTGTCGGGGCTAGACCGGTACGGACTGCAGTGTGTAGCCACGGTCTTAAGGTTTCCCGGTACTAGCGGTTTGTCGAGAAGTGAGCTGGTTGCCTGTGTGCTGGGTGGGGTGCATGGGGGTTCGGGTGGAGTGGGAGCTGGGGCACCTTTGGCCCAGCCCCCATTCCACTCGAATCCTACCATGGGGCCCCCTCGGGCTCCGGAGCCGGGTACGTTCCCGCAGGCCGATGCCCGTTGACAGTTGGGTATGCCTCTAGGTGATTTATGGGGTGAGTCCCCAATAGTAGCACCCCCTCCTCAAGGTTTGTCTGCCGAGATATTGTTTCAGCTCGAACTCGCCAAACTCGAGCAGCGAAAGCATGAGGCTGAGCTCGACCAGCGGCAGGGAGAGGCTGAGCTCAAGTATAGGTGTCAGTCTGAGTCTGCAAGGTATTGTGCCGATATTGACCTAGAGAAAACTTGTGTAGATGTGACGAGGAACCGGGTCGCCCAGGGGGGTCGAGCCCATGACCAGTCCCTGTCGAATCTACTTAAGTTGGTTCCAGTGTTTGATGAGTTAGGAGTTACAGAATTTTTTCTCCGGTTCGAGAAAAAGTGCCAGGAGCACCAATGGCCCGAGGAGAAGTGGGCAGCCCTTGTTTCTTCACGATTGACAGGGAAAGCACTCAAGGCGTACGATGCTTTGCCCTAGATTCCTGTGTGAATTACGAGTTGTTAAAAGAGGCTGTCCTGAGGGCGTATGAGCTACAGCCAGAGACCTATAGGCTGAAGTTTAGGGCGGTTCCAAAAAGAAAGGAGAGTACTTTCCAGGAACACGCTAGAGAGCTGTCAGATGCATTTGAAAATTGGTTCAGGTCGGAGAAGGCAACTACTTTTGATTCAGTAAAACAACTAGTGTTGCTGGAACAATTTTTTAAATGTACTGGCAGTGACTTGACTCTTAACCTTAAAGAAAAGCAACCAAAAACTCTGCAGAAGGCGGCTGAGCTGGCTGACCTTAGGGTGTCATTGATTTGTGGGTGCGGGTCTGCACAGAGAGCTGAGGCAGGTAACCAGGGGCGTACCACTCCACCCCCCCCCGAATTAATGACACAACAACTAATTATCCATTTAAGAGTACTGTTGCCAATTATGAACCCAAGTCGAAACCCTTCCCGTTAAAGAAAAGCCAGGGCCCTTCCTCACCTCAGAGGAAGTCCAAGAGCGAAGTGGAGTGTTTCAGGTGTCATGAGAAGGGGCATATTGCGTGCTCATGTCCGAGCGCACCGCCTACAGCAGTGGTGTCACTAGTGAGCAACATTGGCGTGTCTTTGAGGTCTTCCGCGTTTGCCCGGGGTAAACAGTCGGTTGCGAAGTCATCGCCTGTGCAGAAGCAGCAGGAGGGCTCGTCACCCGTCCGTGATGTTTTTTGTGGTCATAGGGGGCACGGCACTGTGAGGTGGGCGGGTGTGAGGCATAGGTTTGAGTTGTTGCGTGATACCGGCGCTTCCCAGACACTTGTTAAGAATTTCACTGGCAGGCCAATTAACGCGGCTCGGGTTGTGGTGGTTCAAGGTATCAATGCTACGCGGTCTTACCCGCTGGTCAGAGTAGAGCTTGAGGTGGACGGTGTGACACGGGAGTGGGATGTGGGGGTGGTGGAGAAATTGTCAGTTGAGGGGGTCGACCTCCTTCTCGGCAATGACTTTGCCTTGCCCACTTCCGAGGTTCCACCCTTAGTCGTTGCCGAGAGGGCGGCCGACACGAGTATGGAGGAGCAAGAGGGGCTCGAGAGATCTCAGTCCGCTCAGGTGTCACAGCCTAGTCACCAAGTTCTAGACCAGCGGAGGAAGGGTCGGAAGGAGAACGTCAAGGCTGGTCGGGTTGAGAGTTTGGACCCAGCGACACTCCTTGGTGACTCGGTACTTGACCCAAAGTTAAGCTACGGAGTGGCCCCAGAACCTGTCCCCCCTAGTGACATGGTAGGGTGTGATGGCACTCCTCGACAGAGTAGTTCCCAGGGACAACAAGAAGATCTTAGTCTTGAAAGTTGTGGGAACGGGGATATTGAACTCGACGAGGACGGGGAAGCATGTCATGTGAACCTGTTAAAGGAGTTTGTGAGGGAACAACCTGAGCAGCCTACTGCCCCTGTGTTGGTCTGCAGCGGCCAAGGTGGAGAAGGAGAGGGGGGCAGTGGGGCACAGGTGGAGGAGAGTTGGGATTGTTATGTCTCGGCGGAGCAGTGGGCGGGGGACACGAGCCAGGTGGCTGTGGAAGCGCTCCAGCCCCTGCTCGGTTCATACCCCACTGTTTGTGCCGAGCACCCAGGCCTCACAACTCATGCGGTGCACGAGGTTCCGCTGGCAGGTCACTTGAGTGTCAGTAAACCGTTGGCCTCGTTGTTTCAGTGGTTCAAGGTGGGCGACGAGGCTTTGGCATGGTTGCCAGGTCAGGGTCGACCCATGGCTGCTAAGGGTGGTGGTCAGAATCAGGACATTGAGCAGATTAGTGAGGTTGGCTGTGGCATAGATGCGCCCGGTCGTCGCATAGCCTCCCAATACTGCTCTAGTCGAATGCAACAGCCCTACCGTAGACCGATTGTATCTGGCCGTGTCGTTGAAGGCGGTGATGCTGCGCTGGCAGGTGTAGTCGCAAGGAATGCGGGGGTGCGCATGTACGGTATCAGCGGGGAAGCCTTAGCAGCTACGAACTATGGGAATGACTGCACAGGTGGTAGAGATTGTCCATCTCATGACCTGGCTGTTCTAGGGACCAGGGTGGAGAAGGAGGGAGACTATAGTGTAGAAACTGCAGTCTCGGCTGGGTTGTGGGAGGGCAATGAGCATGTTGTTCGTCGAGATAAGTTGCAACCTCTTGTTCCTAAGCGTCAAGAGAAGTTGTTTACTAGGCTGTGGGAGTACGTCCGTATGTTTGTTGATTCTCCAGGCCTGATGTACGGGGTAGAATCCGACATGGAGGCTGGAGACAGTGTAAGGCTCAAATTGGCTCCCTACCATATAAATCCTGCTCGACAGCCTGTTGTAAAAGCAGAGCTGGACTACATGTTGACGAAGGGTCTGAGGGATAAGGGATATCGTGAGTGGTCGTTGCCAGCAACTTTGCAACCTGAGTTAAATTGCAAGACCCGTGAGTGTGTTGATTGCAAGAGTGTGTGTGCATTATCCCTGACAGACGCCTATACCTTATCCAGAGTTGACGATCCCATAGACCGCATCGGGGCTGCCTCGTTTATCACTAAGGTAGAACTAGTGAAAGGTTATTGGCAGGTCCCGTTGCCGGAAAGAGCGAAGAGAAGTGCCAGTCTTGTGATGAACTGGGCAGTTTATCAGTGTCAGGTGTTGTTTTGCAGCCGGAACACAAGTTGGATGTGTGGCATGTTAAGGGCACTGATAATGTTTTGGCTGATTGTTTGTCACGGGAGGGTATGTCTTAAGGAGCACCCTCGCCGTTCAGTCAGTGTGTGTTTGAGAGTGGAGAAAAATTAGGCTTGCCCCTGTAGTGCAAAGCCGCCAAAAAAACTATTAAAAAATATAAAAAAAAACTCACATAAAAACTCTTTCTTTTTGATAGTATATAAGTGCAGTATATCACAGCAAGCATCCAAGATACTCTGAGTTGTTGTCTTAGTAGGCTAGGCTTGGTGAAGCTTGCTCGTTGAGCGTGATATAATTATTATGATGCTATTATTTTGGGGAAGTGTTGTGCAGATTTGTTTTTATAATGCAGTGTTTTATGTTTGTGATCGTGCCTTGTTTTCACAACTTGGGAGAGTAACTGGGTGATGCGGGGTTGGTGGGCATTCTATCTGGTCAGATGTGGAGTTCACCTGAGGCTGAAACGTCCCACATCTTGGGCGGGGTGTTACGCTGGCCAGCTTGCCAGAATGCATTCGTAACTCGCTAGCGCTCGCCAGGGGAGTGATATGGGCTACAATAATCGTAGAACGATGTTCTTTCTTTCATAGAGTTCATGTTGTCACAGACAGATCAGTGGTGGTCTTTATTCTTGTCTGTGACACTTGGAAACATTTTATATCATTGATAGAATATAAGATGCATTGTGTGAAGTTGTAGGAGAAAGAGAGAGGTAGGCAGCGAGGTGGTAGTGTGTGCGTGTGTCTGTACGTATGACTCCCTCGCTCGGAGGAGTCTCCCACGCCCGTGATTGGCCGGCGGGCCTGGCTATGTCATAGGACGCTTGCTCTTCATGACGTAGTGGTCTGTGATTGGTGGCCGCGGTCCTGTGAGGGTGGTGCGGGCTCCTGGCTGCGTATCTCCTTCAGAGCTTGGCACAGCGGTCCTACATGTCCTTTGCAATCTGTCCCCCATATAACCCCCTATACTACTTTCTCTCTTTTCATACTTCTCTCTTTATTCAATTACTTATCCCTTCTGGTTCTGCATACGACTTCCATAGTCGGCCAGTCGTATTACCAGCACCAGCTCTCCATATATGTTTGCACTAGTTTTAGGGATTATTAGAGTCATAGTCATATGGTAGCCTAGTGTTGGGGTGCTTCTAATTAGTGAGCTGTTCTTTCCCATTATTTAATGCAAGACAGTGGAAGGTATCTTTGGTCGTTGTCTGAGTTATGTATGTGGCAAGTCAGAGCCTGTACAACATCGACGAAGCTAGCTAGCCTGTTACCTCTTGTGCATATTTTCCTTTGCGAGTGTAGCAGTATACAGGTAAAGGGCTTTTGCCTACTCTTACCTGTATGATTGCTACCTCATTTTGTTGACCTTTGTGGAGCGCCAGGGCAAGACCAGATACTAGAGATCTGGACTTACCAAGAGAGCCTCCTAGTCACTTAACGTAACATAAGGGAAATCTGTTCAAGGGGAGACAGTAGGCTACGAGCATGCTTGCGCTCTGCCTAGTTTCCTGATACCTTTTATGCCACTGCTAGACTTTATTAGTGAGAAAGACAGCATTGTGTTTATTAACTTTCATTGTGTATGATTTAGGAATTATTCACACCTTATTTGATGCATAGTGCACAACCCAGTTTGGCTGTTACGTTGGCTAAGGAAGTACTGTTTCTGAGTGGTTAATATTAGTGCTGTCACTCCCTTGTTATATATATGTATCCTGCTTATTGGTGTATTTAAGATAAACGCTTTGGTGTCCTGCCCCTGCATTATTTCTGTTCTATATTAACGAGCATCTTAGAGCATCAGACCTTTTCAGAAGATTCCTTATCTGATTGCTGTAGGACTAGCCTTCCAGTGTTTTCATAGAGCATTGAAGAGTTTAGTGTTGAGTACAGACTCCCACTAAAGTTTACGTAAGCAATTATTCCTTTATTAAATCTTATATAGTTTATTCAAGCATTGTTATTACTTAAGAGCATTTTCGTAACGTAAGTACTCCTGTTGTGAGTTGGGGTGATGTGATAGCTAAGATCCTTAGCCCCGCCTGACGTGGTTAGTGCGTATATGCACAGTGATATTCATTATCCTAAAGGTTTACTCAAAGACTGGAATTACAGTTAAGAGTGATAATTTTGTTTATGTATTTGTATGCATAACCAAATATTTGATGTGATACTCATTACCATAAGGATACTCAGGAACTTGAAAATAATACAGTCATGAGTTGGAGATTTTTTTTGTATCTGGTATAAGAGAATATACATAGACAAATAGATGTGTGTGAATTTGTGTTTTGTCTGTGTTTGTTCGTTATTTTGTGTTGTGTTTTGTGTGTTCCCTGTTCTTGCTCTGTCTTTGAGGCGGCCACCCCCAAGAAAAAAATAATAATAAAATATAATTAAATAGAAAATAAAAAATAAAAATAGGAAAAGTGGGGATTGGGCCTGAGCATATTGATAGATAGATAGACATAGACAAAGATTGTATTACTACCAGTTACAGATGCTGTATACATGTTAGTGACCTGTTTTGTACATATAATCAATAGATTTATATGCTGTGCAACGTTTTTACAATCCCTATCCTATGATTTCAGGAAATGTTTTACACAGGTATATCTTTAAGTACGCTATCTCTACCTCTGTTTACAAGTTTTTTACTGTATTATGTATACAAAATAATACAAAATTAGAACTCTATATCTGGGTTTATTTTCATCCTATTGTTGGTTTGTTAGTGGTTTGATATTTGTCACGAATGTCCCCCTCCAGACTTGTGATATCAGGCATATCGTCAATGATGGAGGGGCCACTAATAAATTATAGGTTTGAGTCCCGGAGGGAAGAAGGAAAACCTAATATTTAGTAGTGGCACTGGAATCATTGAAGATTCTGGCCCTCTCTTCCATCCCCTTCTCATTCGTTCTGATGTTTCTAGGTTATATTGATATGTCAGTGAAGGACGAATGACGCGTCAGCGTCTTGGGGCAAAATCACGCTATAAACATCCGCACGATGGGAAGCATAGCAGATTAGTAGTTATATATATATATATTGTTTTTTTTATTATTTGTTATTTTTTTTTTTTCATAGTGAGCATCTGCATCATAAGGACGTAGATGATTATGAGCATACGCTTACGATGTTTGGTCTCTTGACCTCCGGGGAGGGTGATTTGAACAGCTGACTCCGGGGTTCAAAGAGTGCCATTACTGTTTAAGGCATATCGTCAATGATTTCGGGGTCACTACTAAATATTAGGTTTTCCTTCATCCCTCCGGGACTCAAACCTATAATTTGCTGCAACATGAGAAGGTACCCATATATATTTTTTTTACAGTATTTTATCTTATTAATTTTCGTTTGTCTACGTGTATGAAAGGAGACAAAAGGCAACGCTGCCTGTAACAAGTCACCCCTCCCCCCAAGATATAATACCTTTAGATTTAGAAATCTAGCTAGAAAGGGGGTCTCGAGTTTTGTTTTAAGCTTGATAGAGGTCTAGGGATTAAACACAAAATATACAGAGTACAGTATATAATCATAAAACATTACATTTGTAATATCACCCCCCCCCCCCCCCCACACACTTAACACGAAAATATTCCAGCTAAATAGAGACAGTTTTGGACTATTTAAGTTTTTCATATTATGAACTATCTCCGGTGAAGTTGGTAACAAACGAATAAAACGTAGTTAACCCAAGAGAGATCGATATTTTCAATTTGCCAACCATGATTAGGTAACCTATATCTCTTGTCTATATGTCATTTTAAGTAGCAACCTTTGTCTCTAACTTACGAGCTACATACTTACACTTTTGGGCAGAGCTCTCTCGTATATTTCGGAAATTACAAGTTAAGCTAAAAATACTGCTTGCAATTTTACCACAAGTGTGAACGTAGCCCTTACAGTACCGGTGACGATTTTTTGATATAGTCTGGCTACTATTCACAAATTTTAATCAGCTTGAAAAGGGCCTCCAGCAATTATCTCTCTCTCTCTCTCTCTCTCTAACGAAGTCAATAATTAACACTAGACATGATATTTGTCGCAGGAGGTTTAATTGCAATCTAATAATACTATGCTTGCAGCATTGTATAATTATATATACAGAGCGAGAGAGAGAGAGAGAGAGATTGATAAATAGATAGATAGCTAGATAAATACAGATATATATATATATATAGATCGATAGATAGACAACGAGAGAGAGAGAGAGAGAGAGAGAGAGAGAGAGAGAGAGAGAGAGAGAGAGAGAGAGAGAGAGAGAGAGAGAGAGAGAGAGAGAGAGAGAGAGAGAGAGAGAGAAGCCAACTAAGTGAACGGAAATGGCTATACTTTATCTGATTGGGTTGTAACATAATAAAATATTGAGTTCTTGGAAATTTTTTAATATTAGAAAGGCCTGATAACAGAATACATTTCAGTATATTGTATACTCCAATACTCTGACCCTGATACCGTGACTCCAATACTGTGACTCTCATAATGTAACTGCGTTACTGTGACTCCGATACTGTGAATCCGATACTGTGACTCTGATACTGTGACTTCAATACTGTGACTTCAATAATGTGATCCTGATCCTGTGACACTGATACTGTGACTCCAATACTGTGACCCTGATAGTGTAACACTGATAATGTGACTCCAATACTGTGACTCCGATACTGACTCCAGTACTGTGCCACTGATACTGTGACTCCAATACTGCGACCCTGATACTGTTACTCCAAAACTGTGACTCCGATACTGTGACTCCAATACTGTGACCCTGATATTCTGACACTGATACTGTGATTTCAATACTGTGACCCTGATACTGTGACTCTGATACTGACTCCAATACTGTGACCCTGATACTGTGACTCCAATACTGGAACTCCAATACTGTGACACTGATATTGTGACTCCAATACTGTGACTTAAATACTGTGACCCTGATACTGTGACTCCAATACTGTGACTCCAATACTGTGACCCGGATACTGTGACTTCAATACTGTGACTCCAATACTGTGACTCCAATACTGTGATGCTGATATTGTGACTCCAATACTGTGACTCTAATACTGTGACCCTGATACTGTACGTAGGTCTGATACTGTAACTCTGATACTGCGACTCCGTACTGTGACTATGATATTGTGAATCTGGTACTGTGACTAATACTGTAACTCCACTACGGTGACTCCGATAATGTGACTCTGATACTATGACTGTGATACTGTGACTACGATAATGTGACTCAGATGCTGTGACCCTAATACTGTGACTCTGATATTGAGATTTCGATACTGTGACTCCGATACTGAGACTCCGATACTGTGACTCTGATACTGTGACCCTGATACTATGACTCCGATATACGTGACTCCGATACTGTGACTCCGATACTGTGGCTCTGATACTGTGACTACAATACTGTGACTTCGATACTGTGACTGATAATGTGACTCTGATAATGTGACTCTGATACTGTGACTCTGATACTGTGACTCCGATACTGTGACTCCGATACTGTGACTCTGATACTGTGACTCCGATACTATGACTCTGATACTGTGACCCTGATACTGTGACACTGATACTGTGACTCTGATATTGTGACTCCGATACTGTGATTCTGATACTGTGACTCTGATACACTGACTCCAATACTGTGACTCCGATACTGTGACCCTGATACTGTGACTCTCATACTGTGATTCCAATACTGTGACTCTGATACTGTGACTCCGATACTGTGACCCAGATACTGTGACTCTGATACTGTGACTCCGATACTGTGACTCCGATACTGTGACTCCGATACTGTAAACTCTACGGGTCTATCCAACTAAATTAATTGAAAAGAAAAATATATAGAATAATTAAATCGAAATATCATGTTTCTTGGGTATCCCTTAAGGGGGGTCACCTGCTTTTCTTCTCTCCTTTTCCCTCTTTCTTGGGCTTGTATCCATTCGGCCCCATTCAGCCTACTGTTATAAGACGTTTACTCCCATCCAGGTGGCAATAGTTTACTGGCGAGTGGTAGCGAGCCAGCATATATGTATATACTATTTTTACAGCAAGCTAAATTTATACATTATTCGATAGAAAAATTTCTCCGGCAAAGCCGGATTTCTTCATACAATGCGGGCTCTCTATCGCTCGGCAGGAATTAATCGACACCTAGATGGGAATAAACGTCCTAAAGCAGTAGGCTGAATGAGGCCGAATGGATACAAGCCAGAGAAAGAGAGAAAAGGAGAGAAAGATAAAAAAAAGCAGGTCCCCTCCCTTTACCCAGGTAGAGTTTCCAATTTAGCTCGGCAGCGGAGAGAGGTTTTATTATTGTTGTTGAGCCGTGAAATGTTGGTTGCTGGGTATCCTTTACTCAGTGCTCACTTAGAAAAAGCATTATATATCAGTAAATATATATATATATATATATATATATATATATATTTATTTACTAGATTAAATATAAATATTATTATTTTTAAAGTTTATGCTTTTACTATTATCATTACTATTATTGTTATTATTATTATAATATAAAATACCTGAACTAAAGATCACCACCTTGCCACAGCAGACCAGCCTGAGCCAGAATAAAAAATTGGAAGTAGAAGGAGAGACCACGATAAAGGAGAGAAACATCACAGAAAATACCCCACCAAAGAAAATGGCTAGGAAGAGAGGGAATACCGGCAAGGCAGAGAGAAACACGAAACAACAAAGAAGAGATCACACCACAACACCCAGGGCGACCACAGAAGAAAAGAAGAAAGGAAAAGGGAAACAACAAAAGGAGAAGAACTCGCCTCAACAAATCAACGCCAAACAGCCACCTCAACCACAAACAAAAGAGAAGACGAAGGAAGGAGGGCAACAACATGGCCGCCCAAAACCACACATAGCCCCGCCCCACCTCAACACTCGAGAAGCCAGAAATGCCACCCTAAACCACGCTCTGCCAGCCACCCCAGGAAAAACAATAAGAATAACTATCAACACTATCGGAAAACAGGAGAGGAAAGCCAAATATAATCAAATGAGCGAGGGGCAGCATACCCAAATCTCCCCCCTCCAGGTGCACCGATCTCCCGCGCAGGTTTTCCACCTTCTGGGCGGGAATTTCTAAGGGGCCTACCCCAACCCCAATAAACAGTACTCTCTAAAACTCCTAAAGAAGTCTTTGCCATGGCAAGACGTCTCTAATAGTTGGGGCTTTGCGAGACACCGTCTAACTAACGGCACTCTGCATATAAAGTCCATACTGCATATGGCCAGAACCATGGTCAAGGACATATGTTTGTAGAAAGGCTTAACAACCGACCCCTGGTTTCTTTGAACACTCTTATAAAGGTCAGAAGCAGATTGGGAAAGTTAGTACGATCATGATCTTACGTCTTCCCCAAGTTAGCCCGATAGCTAGTTACTCTGTCATGACACAAGTGACTCTGTATTAAAGACCCTACACCAAGAGTGCCGAAACAGAACTTCACCAACGACTAGTATAACGGTCAGGATAGTCAAGCAGCCATAGCTTTAGACATGTCTAAGTTCATGCTCACGTTCATCCGGTAGTATGCACCATGTGTCATGACATAAGGAACTACTATTAAAGGCCCCAAACCAACTAGTCCATCTGTATCCCTACCCCATTCACCACACGGCAGGACCACCTAAGCGGCTCGACAGGACCGATAGAAGGGACTCAGCTATTAACACTTCAGCCACCAGTTCCAGTATCTCCAAATCTACTCAGTGTTAGAATAGGAGTGTTACTTCAACCACCAGTGCTATTTAAGTGTGTCTCCGAAGTCTACGCAAGTGTTGGAATAAGAGTGCTAATTTAATTCTATAGGTCTGTCGTGGATCCTCGCCCGTGCTAGGAATATTTATATTGTGATTATTTCATGCATCAGTGTAAGGTGTATTATTGTGTTGTGTACGAAGTGATCATTAAAAAGGAAACTCATGTGTGTATTCAGTATTATATTTATCCTTTACCACTTTTGTGCATGTATAGTTTGGCTTTAATTCCTCCAGTCAAGTAAGAACCTACCATTGTCCAATTAAACCCCAGTAAAAAAGCTGGTAAACCAATAATCATTATCATTATTATCATTATCATTATTATTATTATTAATAATATTATTAATATTATTATTCCGTCTGTTGCTCTTTCTTTAGCCAGTATCTCATTTTCCAGACAAGCCCCGGCCTCTTTCACGGTTGGTGTGACCAGAAAATGTAGAGCAAAAGCAGGAGAATCGTGAAACAAGAAATGGATATACTATATATATATATATATATATATATATATATATATATATATATATATATATATATGCTTTACCATATCGAATACGAGTTTTGTCCCCCACCATTAATTTAGCATTATTAAGATGCTTTGATCAATTAATTTGGCGCAAGTAGTAACACCAGTTGGAGCCGGAGACAATAAGATGCCTCAAGTTACGGCGAGGGAAGAGGCATAACAAAGATGCCTTGAGTTACGGCGAGGAGAGAGGCATAATAGAGATGCCTTAAGTTACTGCAAGGTGAGAGTCACAAGAAAGATGCCTTAAGCTACAGCTACGAAAGAGTCATAACAAACCCATAAATCACCAGCTTATTCTTAGCTTACGGCACCATAGCTCATACGCCTTAACTCGTTCTCAGAAAAACTAGACTATCATAACAAATACAACACTCAGCTATGTAAACTTATATTGTGATTTTCAAGTTATAAGGAAGTTGGAGCCGTAAACATATATATATTATAAAATACATTAATTTCACACCAAACACCTCCCAATGAACTTAATGAAAGCATGTGATCCTCCTGGCATTCGAACTTGGGTTACCAGATATAGATTGTAAACACTCTAACCATTACACCATCTAGACCGTTATAAGTACAGCACATGACCACGATTGATATCCATTTATCGAATACTGGATATTTATCTAATCATGTACTGTACCCGACTGCACTATGAATAGCCAAATGCTTATGGAGGTAGTACTTGTTTTTTTGGTCTATGTATGTATTCATTTATATATATTTGTGATTCCTTGCTAGACTTCCATCAAGCTTAAAATAATACCCCCTAGACCTCCTTTCATTTTTCTTGGCCGAAGACCGGTTCCTTCCAGGCTCGCTATCGCTTGCCAGGAAAAAAGTCGACGCCTAAATGGCAGGAAAGGTCTAAATATTGGCATAGAAAAAGGGGCGAAAGGTCTTAAAAAAAAGCAACTACCTCCCCCTTAAGCGAGAGGAAAGAATATTTTATGGGGCACAGATCACTTAGGACCGACTTTAGTACGAAATATTTTTGAAAACAGAAATGCAATACTAATGCAGATAACCTGTGGGAGTGGAGTCGGAGGGTTACTGGAGATCAGTTTTACCTTCTCCTGAGTAATCAGAAGAGACTGGATGACTCCGTCGTTGACACCTGCCCGGGATGTAACACAGCACCCCATACCATTAAACACATCATAGAAGACTGCATTTCACAAAACCACATACGCCAACAACACAATCTACACTCAATGAGAGCTCTGTGGGAAAGCCCGATCGTGGCCATGGCCTTCCTCAGGGACTCGGGGCTGTTCTGCCAGGCAGCTTAGGGAACAACAACAACAACAACCTTCTCATTAACTCATTCAGTACCGGTGGCGTCTTTTTCATTATATTCTGGCAACTATTATGCGATTGTATTCAGCTTAGGAAGGACCTCTACTAATAAAAAGGCTGCAGACTATCTCAATTAATCCTCTTAGCTACTCGACTGGAGAAGTTAAAGTCACACAATACATGCACGAAAATCGTAAAGGGTAAAATATAACACTGAGTACATCTATGAATTTCTTTTAATACTCACTTAACGCCCTAAGAGCGGGCTCGTCAGTAACTTCTACTATCCGCCAAGCGGGTAGTGTTACCTTAAACGACCTTGTTTCCGTGCTATTTATCATGCATAAACAAGAGCCAGAGCGTAATACAATTATGTATCCCTGAAAGGGCGTTAATTGAGCTTTCCAATGACACCAGAACCATCCTTCTACGACCACTGGTTCTCTTGCAACGATCATGCAACACAAAGGAAAAATCGCTAAAATAAGGTAATTTCCTTACATAATTCCCTGTGTAGCGAGGTAATGGGTGAGGGTGAGTGAGGAGGGGAGGTTAGTTGCGGCGCGGGACCGTGCCGAGCGGTCAGAGTGAACCTACGCTCCTCCCACTGCTCGTCTCTCTCCCAGAGCCAATTATGTGCTCAAAATTGCTACCGACTTAAGGCGGGCCCCGCCACATAATCCTTTCTTCTCTAGACCGACTTAAGTCCGCCCTCGCTAGACAAGGGTTAACAATATATCATAAACAATTCACTTTACACTGATACATAGAAATATATAATAGTCCTAGCACGGATGAGGATCCACGAAGTAATTGTGAATACACTTAGCTCTCTTTCACTTTAATTAATTCGAATTATACACCTTAGGTACACTGGTGTAGGAATTATTTATCACTTTATCTTTGTCCCTCTCTTCTTGTCTTAATCAAAGAGATTTACCAGGGTCGCACTGGTGTAAGAATTTAGTAAAGCTATACACTTAACTCTTTTACACTAGTATGAAATGAACTGATACTCCGGGGTTGTACTGGTGTAGAAATTAAAGATAACCTCTGTAGCACTCCTAGTCTAACACTCTGTAGATCTGAAGATGCAGGTACAGGAAGGGATGAAGTGAGAGTCGCTGAGTCCTTTAGTCTAGTTCCGTCGAATCGCTTAGGTGGTTAATGTAGATAGGGATAGAGATGGATTAGTTGGTTTTGGGCCTTGAATGGTAGTTCCTTAATGTCATGACATATGGTGCCTACCATCAGACTAACACGAGCATGAACTAGGACATGTCCTGAGTCGTGACTGCTTGTCTATCCTGACCTTTATACTAATCGGTGATGAAGTTCTGTTCCGGTTCTCTTGGTGTAGGGTCTTTAATACAAAGTCTCTAGTGTCATGACACAGCGACGAGATATCGGGCTAACGTGAGGAAATAAGTAAGTTCATGAACTTACTATTTTCGCTCAATCTGCCACTGACCATTGTAGGAGTGTTCAAAGAACCCAAGTTCGGTGGTTAAACCTTTTTACTGCATATGTCCTTGACCATGGTGTTGGACAGATACAGTATGGACTTTTGTATGCTAAATGCCGTTATTCAGACAGTATCTCGCAAAGCCCGAACCATTAGAGTTGGCTTGCCATGGCAAGGTTTACTTTAACAGTTTGTTAGAGTGAGGTATTGATACTAGAAATCAGTTTGTGGCATGCCCTACCATGCTACTTCCAATATCAAAACTGCAGCCTACTAGATATCCTGATGTTGTCACTATGCCATGGCATGTAAAAACAAAAGTTCACCTAATAGGGAAAAGAACTCCTCATACTTAAACAAATATCCACCATGGCTTCAATTGCGTCCTGAATGGGAGGGTAATCCTTAGCCTCAAACTCTTATATGTAAGATTATTTGTGCCCTTGAATTGCTTGCTCTACCTGGTTCTCGTCGAGATGGTCATGACGTTGGCTGCTATGTCCCAGGGCTGATAGTTGAAAGTCAGAAGGTCATAAGTAAAGGGAGGCATATTTAGGGGGATTAAGTAGACCCCCTAGAAATTCGCGCGTTGGCGGTGAGACATCTGCACGGAAGATCGGCGCATTCGGGACAGGTGAGATTAGTTTATGCTGGTCCTTTTCTACTTGACTGCATATTATTTTTTTCTTCTGTGTTTCAGTATGGTCAAACGTGATCCTTATTGTTTTTCCTGGTGTGGGTGGTAGAGTAGGGTTGATGGTGGCAATTCTGGCTTCCCGGGTATTAGTGCGTAGTGGAGCACATTTGGACTTGGGGTGTCCATTTTGTTGTTCCTTTGTCTTCGTCTTTATATTTGTGTTGGTGGGTGGTATTGCTGATTGTTTCTTGCTTTGTGGTTTTCCTCCTCTTGCTGCTGTTTCCTTTTCTTGTTTCTTGTTTCCTCTGTGCTTGTCCGGGGTGTGGTGGTTTGCGGCATTCTCTTGTTCTTCGTTCCTTTCTCCTTAGTTTCTCCTTCTGTTTCTCTGCTCCGTTTTCCTTGTTGGGCTGGCATGGTGGTGGTCTTTAATTTGGGTATTTTAATAATATTCTAAATGTAGCTGAATCAAATAAATAATGACGTCGCTGGTACGGAAAGGGTTAAAATACACTAGCGTTAGGTCTCTCTCTCTCTAGCCCTCGAATTTTGACAGTTTATTCTGGCTATTAGTAGACAATTTTTTTTCAGATTAGGAAGGATAAATGGAAGTCATAGGGTTAATTATGAACATTTTTACCCATTGGATGCCCACCTAACATTCCTAACTTGAATTATATCGTTTAATGATAGCCACAATAAACTCTCAAACGCGTCATGATCCTCAAGGGGATATGAAAGTACGAACTAAGCCAAACCCAATATAGAAATAAATAAAGAAACTAGTATATAAACAATAATAATAATAATAATAACATTAATAATAGTAATACTAATAAATAAAGAAACTAGTATATAAACAATAATAATAATAATAATAACATTAATAATAGTAATACTAATAATATAAATGGTAATAATACTAGTAATATAATAATAACAAAAAGTCAAAATTTACAATCCAACTATTTCAACAACAAAAATATATGGACCAAAATGACTAAAAATGCAGGAGACGCGAAGTTATAAAATAGTGCGAAAAAGTGAGAGAGGGGGAAGATGGACGGGTGGGATAATATAGCGAGTGTGTGTGTGTGTGTGTGTGTGTGTGTCAGAGAGAGAGAGAGAGAGGGGCAGAGAGAGAGTGAGAGTTGGTGGGAGTAAGTGAGAGCGAGAAGAAGGGGGGTATGGCGGATAGACAATAGAAATTGGGGGGGGGGGGGAGCTAAGACGGCTGGGCAGAATAAAACAAACCTTGGAGAGAGAGAGAGAGAGAGAGAGAGAGGAAAAGGGTGTTAGAGATGAGGACTAACAATTCGTAGCTTAGTAATATTAACCCTTTGAGGATCTTGACGCGTTTCAACAGTATATTCTGGCTATCATTAGACGGTTTTTACAGCTTCGCAAGGATCTGTATTAATTAAAAGGGGAAAGACTATCTCAATTAACCCTCTGACTTCAACAATCCACATCCCCTTACTAATCTGAATAAAATCTTCTAATAATGGCCAGAAAACGGAAAATAAATCCGTCATCGGACCTTTACTTCCCAGGGTCCTCTGGTGACCACTGTAAAGCCGGTATCACACGAGCGCTTTTTCCCTCAACATTGGTCTGGCAGCTTAAGAGGTGAACACATACATTATCTGTCACCAGTCTAGTTTCCGATACCAGTGCAATATAATCCAGAAATGTTGCCAGGAAAATGGTGATCATCGAATGTCGACTATAAAAGCTCTGGTGCGATACCGGCTTAATACAACACAACAAAACAGATCTTCAGTAACGCAACTTCTAGGCTCTTCAGGGAACAGAGATGTGCCAAAGTTCCCCGCTAGTGATCCGTGAAGCAATGATTCACTTCATATTGAAAATTGTTTTGCTAATTTGGTTTTCTCTCCCTCTCACACACACACACACACACACACACTGAATATATACAGTACAGTCAGCGGCAAAAGTCCTTTCGCCTATCCTGCCTCACCGTGACCCACGATTGTCATAGACTCTAGAATGTTAGGTGTACAACACGTGCATAATTCTACCACCAGATGACTCACTGTGAGGTGTGTGGTTGTGAGGGTAGAGGGTGGTGGGGGAGAGGAGGGGTTAGAGCTGTTGGGGGATATAGGGGGACTGAGGAAGGAGTGGAATCTTGTGTAGTTTGATCTTTAATAATCAGATAAATATTAAACTGTTATTGAATAGTTGCCAATCATGTAAATCAGGTGGAAACAAACCGGGATGTGATGACTGCATTCACTCAATTACTTTTCAATGATGTTATGATTGTAGTTTTAGTTTTCGTTTTAGAATAATGTGTGGGTTGCTTGTCCATTTATAACGATAATTGTTTTAGACTTACTCGTTATTATTAGTACTGGTATTATTACTAATATTATATGTTAGAATAACAATAATTAATATTGTTAGTTGTGGTAGTTCCCCATCTCATCACTTCTTTCTATCCGGTGGCTATATCCAAACCCCTGAGGAAGGTACACTCATCCATAAAAGAAAAATACCTCCCTGATCGAGAGATCTAATGCCTCACGATATTTAGTTGTGGTAACACTGGCCCTGAACCATATACGTCACGAAAACGAGTGGCAACTGTGAATTATGCGATAGAGTAGGGAGCTGATATGAACGAAGCAATGCTTCACTTCATTTTGAAAGTCGTTTTGCTAATTCGCTCCTTTTCGTGACGTCGATGGTTGAGGGCCAGTGTTACCACAATTAAATAGTGTGATGCCTTAGATCTCTTGCTCAGGGGGGTACCCTTCTTTTATGGATGAGTGTACTTACCATGCGCTAACCACCAGTGTAATGCTTCTTCCACATGTGTAAGGCCAACATATCTGCAAATTGCTTCTTGGTTGAGGTATTTCTACAGAATTACAAATTCTCAATTACTAGGTTTCTTTTTCCTTTAATGTAAAAGGTATTGATTTAAACCAACATCAATATCGTGAACGAGTAACGATCACAGCGGTAATCTGTGCCTCAAGATTAACGATATTAGACCAGGATAGATGGATGTATCATATTTAGACCTAAACAAATGATTTATATCAATTTAGGAAATATATCTTGGGGCCGGGTTAAACAGTTTTCTTAACCACTTGAAGATTATGACGCTTTTGACAGTTTACAACAGGAATGAACTTATTGATTCCCTACCATACATTGATTCCCTACCATACATTGATTCCCTACCATACATTGATTCCCTACCATACATTGATTCCCTACCATACATTGATTCCCTACCATACATTGATTCCCTACCATACATTGATTCCCTACCATACATTGATTCCCTACCATACATTGATTCCCCCTACCATACATTGATTCCCTACCATACATTGTCCCTACCATACATTGATTCCCTACCATACATTGATTCCCTACATACATGATTCCCTACCATACATTGATTCCTACCATACATGATTCCCTACCATACATTGATTCCCTACCATACATTGATTCGCTACCATACATTGATTCCCTACCATACATTGATTCCCTACCATACATTGATTCCCTACCATACATTGATTCCCTACCATACATTGATTCCCTACCATACATTCATATGTAAACCATATACTATATGGTTCCTGGTAATTAATTAATTAATTCGAGTACAGGTCTACACTATTTTTCAGTAGCATTTTCCAGACCCATTCTCATATTAACAGGTTGAGAATTATGAGACATTTTGACAACATATATTTGCTATCATTAGACGATCTTATACAACTTAGGAAGGCGGTTTGCCCATCAAAATGTAAAATCTAACTCTAATAAATATGTTACATTTGATAGCAGATGGATAGAAAACATTTTATATCAACACTGACCACATCTACACGTGTGGTGAGCTGGTAAAGAGGATGAGCGGGTGGGTGTGGGGGGCGGGGTAGTAGGGAGGGAAGCGGTAGGGTTGTGTGGTGAGCTGGTAAAGAGGATGAGCGGGTGGGTGTGGGGGGGGGGGTAGTAGGGAGGGAAGCGGTAGGGTTGTGTGGTGAGCTGGTAAAGAGGATGAGCGGGTGGGTGTGGCGGGCGGGGTAGTAGGGAGGGAAGCGGTAGGGTTGTGTGGTGAGCTGGTAAAGAGGATGAGCGGGTGGGTGTGGGGGGCGGGGTAGTAGGGAGGGAAGCGGTAGGGTTGTGTGGTGAGCTGGTAAAGAGGATGAGCGGTGGGTGTGGGGGGCGGGGTAGTAGGGAGGGAAGCGGTAGGGTTGTGTGGTGAGCTGGTAAAGAGGATGAGCGGGTGGGTGTGGGGGGCGGGGTAGTAGGGAGGGAAGCGGTAGGGTTGTGTGTGGTGAGCTGGTAAAGAGGATGAGCGGGTGGGGGGGGGGGGGGGTGGGGGGGAGGGAGGCGGTAGGGTTTTGTGGTGAGCTGGTAAAGAGGATGAGAGGGTGGGTGTGGGGGGCGGGGTAGTAGGGAGGGAAGCGGTAGGGTTGTGTGGTGAGCTGGTAAAGAGGATGAGCGGGTGGGTGTGGGGGGCGGGGTAGTAGGGAGGGAAGCGGTAGGGTTGTGTGGTGAGCTGGTAAAGAGGATGAGCGGTTGGGTGTGGGTGGCGGGGTAGTAGGGAGGGAAGCGGTAGGGTTGTTTGCTGATTTGCAATGCCATAATATTATGGAGACTCAGTTATTGACAATAATTTAGTGTCTCTACTTCATTACGGCGAAGCTTTACTTCATATGAAGTGTCGGGAATAGGGTAATGATCCCGACAGGTTTAGGTCCAATAGGACATTTGAATTTGGCGGTATCGTATCGCATGTACGATTTCGGCTGGTTCTTTGTGTATTGTAGTTTATTCTTAAGTTAGGTTAAATATTAACTGTAATGTATAAATATCTACATCAGCTCTAGATGTATTATGAAACCAAGTTATGGGTTATAATTATTATGAGCCGGCAGCCATATGTAATTTCGCGAAGCGATCGGACGCCGGCCCTTTAGTCTCTCAATCAACACCATACAGCCAACATCTCCCACTTCCCGGCTCTGACTCAACCCACAGTTCACCATGTGCTACAACTACTAACAATAATAACAACAGTCCTACATCACCAGTCCTCTAAGCTAAGTTCATTGTATCGATATTGTATTATGTGAACATTCCTACATGTCATGCAATTGAATTAGCCGTGTGTGGGGGACTGGATTACACCCATCGACGACTATGTCGTTGGTAATTGTAATATAACTATTTGTTGGATTATTGCATGTACCAGTGATACGCAATTTAACCTTTCTATCTAAATTCCGACAAATAATGGTCCTTCGAGCCCTTAGGCTTCCTTACCGTAGTACCGTTTTGTTTGCTTCCTTGACGCTTGTGGGCTTACAAATGGCTGCCGCCTCGCGCGTTGTTGGCCGACTGCCGTTCCCTAGTTTACACCCAGGTTCTTCCCTCGTGTTTTTTACCATTTAGGCGCCTCCCTATCTTTTTTGGGACTAGTTTCCAGGGTTTTTTTGGGGCGTGTGATCCTTGGCGTTTTTTGGTGGGTTAGCTGGGCTGGAGTTTGGGGTAGGGGTAATTTCGTCGGGCACCGTTTCGCGCTCTTAGGCTAGGCTAGGCTAGGCTAGGCAGTCTAGGCCTGCAGGTGTCTGTGGTGGCTGTTCATTTCGCTTTGGTGGTGTGCCTGTGGTGTTCATTGTGTTTTGTCATTGTGGGACTCTTTATTAATTTTGCTGGTGGGGAGGGTTCTCATGTGACCTTTTATATTTAAAGTTGCTTAAAGTGGCGGTCATGAGTGTCGGTCTTTGTTAATTCCTAAGCGATTAACAGTTAATAGTCAGACCTCATGATTGTAGCTTAACCAACTGGTCTTACCTATAAAGGGCTTTCAATAATTAGTGCTTCACCTTACCCGTTCTTTTGATGGATTTAGTATTTAATTCTTTTGTCAATACATCATGGCTCAAAGGAACCATCCCACAGCTGCGTCAGGAAGTGGCATTGGGGTGAATTTTACACCAACCTCCTCATACAATCAGAGCCCGGGGAAAGTGGTGGGTATATTAGGCCACAGTTATGTTGGTCGCCTAGGGGTTTCCCGCCGAGAGTTTTACGACTCGGGTTTTGTAGTGAGGGTGTTTAGAGCCCCAGGAGCCACTCTCGATAATATCAGGTCCCAACCAGCCTGGGATGGTCTTTTGAGCATAAGGCATCTGGGGTAGTCCCGCAGGAGCTCGCGGCTAAGATCCAGGAGTTGACCTATGAGATTGAGGCATCCACGAATGGCCGCTGTCTTGTATTGGGATTAGAGCAGAGGGAGTCTCCTCAGGGTATACCGGCAGGCGAATACCACAAGGTGAAGAACTCGGTCAATGCTCTCCTCAAGAGGAAATACAAGCACCTTGGTGGTCGATTCTCCCCATATAGTTTTGGGAGCCAGTATATGTCCGAGGACGGCGTCCACCTCACCAATGAAGGCAGCGATCGTTTGTTGGCCCAGGTCATTAAGATGGTAAGGGACTATCTTGCGTCGCAGTAGTCGGTCTCCTCATAGATAGCCCCAGTGTACTTTATGTTGTTGTCTAGTTAGATAATTTCCTTTCGATAGTTTATTTTAAGGGGAATGTAAGTACTATGTAATTCTTTTTCAGTAAAATTCTTAAGTAATGGGGGTTTGCCGCTGTTGATTCCTAAGCGATTAACGGTTTGTAGTCTGACCTCATTGTAGTTTAAGTTGCTTAAAATTAGACCTTAACGATGACAGATTTAAAGAAACTTAAGATTCTTAAGGGAGGGATGAAGGGAAGTTTAAATAGATGTTTAAGAGATCTTGATGAATTTTTAATAAGTGCCACGGCTGATCAAATAAAGGGTAAATTCGCTACTGTTACTAAATCGCTAGCTACTTATGATAGTTATGCTCAGCAGGTATATGGTTTATTGACAGTTACTGACGATGTGGAAGAAGAAATGTTGGCAGATCTTGAGTACTTTGAGGATGTTAATACAGCCTTAGCCAGACTATCTTCCACCCAAGAATCAACCTCTGTTAAGGATACCGGTACACCAAAGGCGACTGGTTTTAACCTGCCGAAGCTTACTTTGCCTACCTTTTCCGGGGATTCGGCTACCTGGACTGGATTTTGGGATATTTTTTAGTGTTCCGTCCATCATAATAAAACACTCACATCCATCCAAAGGTTCACATATCTCCATGGTCAATTGAAAGGGGAGGCATTGAAGTTAGTCGATGGGTACAAACTAGAAGCTACCAGCTACGCGTCTGCAGTGGAGTTGCTGAAGAGAACTTACGGGAGAGTGGAAGTCATCAAGACCGCGTTAATTACTAAGTTCTTCACGCTAGATCCTCCATCCTATGATGTGACGGCCCTAAAGGAGTACTATGCCTCCTTTGAGAGCCTCCTCCGATCTATGGAGACAATGGCCGTCACCAAGGAGGAGATATTTAGTGTGAATATCTTGAATAAGATACCCTCTCCCCTAAGGGAAATCTTAAGACGATAACTAAGCGACTCTCCACTAAACTTGGAAGCGTTGGTGCAGGTGTACCAGACTGAAGTCTTCAATATGGAGAGTACTGGACACTACCGTCAAGTGGAGATGTCGCCATCTACTGCAGCTTTCCCGGTACAGACTTTTCCTATACAGAAAAGGCCAATATCATTAGGTTGTAAGTTGTGCAGTGTCCACGGTCATCTGTGGTATCAGTGTCCTAAGTATCCTAAGGCTACACAAAAGATTGGCCAGGCTAAATCGCTTAAGTTATGTACCAGCTGTCTGGCAAGAGACCACTTCAACAGTAATTGCACCAATTCCAACGTCAAACCTTGTAAGTATTGCAAGGGAAAACATTGGTTTTCCCTTTGCACCCAGTCTGATCGGCACGACGGCAAAGAAAAGGGGAGAACCCCCAAAGAGTCACATGAGAAAAGTAAGAGCGAGGGTGATAAAGTATCTGCCATGTCCATTGCTTCTCGAGAATGTCAATTGCTTCCTACTATGATGCTGCCAGTAGTGGGGAGTAATAATACTATAATGATGCGCACCTTACTTGACCAGTGCTCACAGAGGTCATTCGTTCTGCGGTCATCATTACCCCAGCTCAAGTGTACCAGCAAGGGTCAAGAGAACTTGCGTCTCCATGGTTTCACTGGTGAAATAGATTCCAGTGACTATGATATCGTGGAGATTTCCTATGTTTGTAGAAGAAAGGTATGTCCCATCAAGGCTGTTGTGGTCGACACACTACCCAGTTTCTATATAGCATCAGAGGTTCAACCACATTTGAAATATCTCAGAAGCAAGGGGTATAAACTGGCTGATGATCAACTTTCTGCTAACAATGGTATTATGCTACTGGTCGGAGCTGATTATTACTACGACCTGGTTCACCCTGGATATCGGCGGGTAGATAAGCTAATAATGCTCCCCACGATCCAAGGGTATGCCATTTCTGGATCCTATGCCACTTCCTCTCAAGACACACAGGTGGAGGTGGTTACGGTTCTCAAGGTAGCAGTAAGCCCCATAGATAAATATATTCGGCCAAATGTGCCTGATAATTCCTGTACTGATATAGATAAGCTATGGGACTTGGACAATATTGGAATTGACCCACATGAACTTGATCGTGAGTCCAAGCTAGCGTTAAGCTCGTATGAAGAGACTGTAACGTATGACTCTGGCAGAGGTCAGTATGTGGTAAGGCTCCCTTGGAATGATAACAAGAGTAAATTACCTACTAATTTCCATCTAGCACTTGGTAGGTTACGTGGCCTTCAGAAGCGGTTTGTCAAGGATCCAATTTATTGCGAGACTTATGCGGCAGTTTTAGCCGAGCAGGTACAACGTGGATTTGTGGTGCGAGTTGGTCTCAGTGAATATGGGGATAACATCCATTACCTTGCTCACCATGGGATTAAAAAGGACAGTTCCACCACTCCTGTTCGTATTGTGTATGACTGCTCTGCTAAATCCAGTGATCGCTCCTATAGCCTGAATGATTGTCTGTACACGGGTCTGTCCCTGGTCTCTTATCTCGCGCAAATTATGTTGCGCTTCAGATGTCATAAGTTTGCATGGGTCGCCGATATTGAGAAGGCCTTCCTGATGCTTCAACTCCATCGTGAAGACAGGGACTCGACAAGATTTTTATGGCCACAGGACCCAATGGATCTAGATTCAGAGTATCTGGTCTACAGGTTCAGAGTCGTCTTATTCGGGGCGACCTGTTCCCAGTTCCTTCTCAACGCTACTATCTTGCGTCATCTTGAGGAGGCTGGACTAGATCCTGACTTCAAGAATGTGATCAAGCAGGGGATCTATGTGGACAATCTTCAAGGCACCGGAGACAATGAAGATTTATTGCTCAAGAGATGCTGGGAGATCCGCGATATATTTGCCAAGGCTCATTTATACTTAAGAGAATGGGCCACTAATAGTGATCTTTTGAAAGGTCAATTTGCTTCTGACGGTGTAGCTACTGAGAATAGTGAGGTGAAGTTTTTAGGCCACAAATGGGACACTACCACAGATTGTATATCCTTCTGTCACACCCCATGCGGCAGTGAGCTTATGACCAAGCGAAACTGCTTAAGCTTGTCAGCGAGGTTGTTTGATCCCCTAGGTTTTTTGCTGCCTGTAACAATCCGTGCTCGTATGTTTTTACAGCAACTCTGGCGGCTAAAACTAGATTGGGACACGCCCCTCCCGATTGAGTTACAAGATACTTGGTGGTTGATTCGGTCGGACCTTTCCACATGTTGCAAGGTCCAACTTAATTGTCAGGTTATTAGTGGTCAACAGGTGGATCTACATGCCTTTTCTGATGCTAGTAATAGTGCGTACGGTACTGCCATATACATATGCAATGGTAGTGAAGCGACGCTGGCTATAGCGAAGGCCAAAGTAGCCCCTATAAAGAAGATTACTGTTCCTAAATTAGAACTTACTGCATTGCTTCTGTCTGCTCGTCTAATAAACTTTACACTGGATGCTTATACAGACATACTACAGATTAATAACGTCTATGTCTGGAGCGACAGTCAAATAGCGCTTTCATGGGTACACAGCCAGAAAGTGTTACCTGTTTATGTTTCTAATCGCACTGATGAGATTCATGACTTAGTTCCTACAGCTAAATTTTGCTATGTGAGCACCAGGGATAACCCCAGTGACATAATTTCCCGAGGGATCTCGGCGCAACAGTTTATGTCGTCCTCTATTTGGTGGCATGGACCTCCATGGCTTACATCTCCAACTGAATGGCCTCAGGATTTCAGGGAATGCATATCTGCTCCTTCAAGTCGGCCCCAAGATGATGTGTTAAGTAGTTCGAATGTGAGTACTACACATCAGGATAACAAGTTGGTAGAGTGGGAACGTTACGGCAGCTATGATCAAGTAATATGGGTATTTGCATGGATATACCGTTTCATTAACAACATGAGAAGTCGGGCTCACGGGTCTTTCCTTAGGGATGATTCGAAGCATATCAGACTCCATGAAATGAGATCAGCAGAAGCAAAACTAATATGTTTAGTACAAAGGGAATCTTATCCTACTTAACATCAAATCCTGAGCAAGGAGTCAAAGGCCAAACCCTCAAACTTAATGAGGCAGCTAGGATTATATATGGAAGGAGGCATAATTAAGTGTAGAGGCAGGATACAAAAGGCGGACATTATTGATTCTGCGAAATATCCTGTCCTCCTTAGCTCCTCTCATTTGATTACCAAACTGTTGATTCGCCAATGCCATAGGACCTGCCTACATTTTGGCGTAAATTATGTTCTGGCGTATATGCGACAACGTTGGTGGATCCCTAAGATGCGACAAGCAATTAAAGGGATCCACAATAGCTGTACCATTTGTAAAAGATTACAGGGTAAGTCTTACTCCCCAGTTGATCTACCTCCCTTGCCTGAGTTCAGGGTACAAAGGACTGAACCATTTCAGGTAACCGGGGTAGACTACACCGGAGCGATTCATGTTAGAGAATCGCCCGGTAATATCATAAAGGTATATGCCGTCCTATTCACATGTGCGGTAACCAGAGCGATTCATATTGAATTGATTGACGACCTATCCAGTGAGGGTTTTTTGCATACTCTAAGACGCTTTGCAGGCCGCAATGGTTTCCCTCAAATTATTATGAGGGATAATGCGACTTGTTTTGTCGGGGCCTCTAAATATCTCCAGAGTTTAATGGATGACCCGTAGGTTGTGGCTACCCTCACTGGAAAGGGTTGTCAGTGGAGATTTATACCACCACGTGCACCATGGTTCGGGGCGATTTGGGAGAGAACAATCGGTATCGTCAAATCTGCCATGAAGAAGGTATTAGGAAGGGCACTGGTGACCAGACGGGAGTTGCAAACCATCTTAATAGAAATTGAGATGTCAGTCAACGACAGGCCCTTGACCTATACCTCGGCAGATGTTGACGACCTCTTACCCATTTCGCCTTCTATGCTAACACGTGGACGAACCCTTAATACCTTTCCTAGATCGTCCGTAAATGACGAAGATCTGCATGACCCTACGTTCGGCAATGCTGACGCCACACGTCGTCGCTTCCAGTATGTAAACAAGGTGTCCGACGATCTATGGAAACGGTGGACCCAAGAATATTTGCTGTCTCTTCTCGAGCGTCACTCTCATAAGATCAAGGGGACGAATCAACGATGGCCTCATCGGGGATATCGTTCTGATTCATGATGAGCGTCCTAGGTTATTTTAGAAGCTGGGGAGGATTATCGATTTGTTCCAGGGCATTGATGGTCTTATAAGGGTTGCTAGAATACGAACTTCGACTGGGGTTACTACTCGCCCTGTCGTAAGGTTATATCCCTTGGAGCAGGATGTAGAACTGCCGGATGATCCTGGCGTCTCTACTGATACCCCTCCGCGGGAGAGTGCTGGTGACAGTGCTCCTCAAGGTGGGGCAGCTGATGATGAGAAGGATGATCCTCCTCAGGCTTCAGGTGGTGCTCGTCCCAAAAGGAGGGCGGCTATGAGTTCCGTGGATGTTTGGAGATCAAAGATCAAACAAGGTGATCTTTGACTTCGATGTCCTTTTTTTGTTCTCTGTATATAGCTCCTGTATATCATTTTTGGTGGCGGGCAATATGTCGGGAATAGGGTAATGATCCCGACAGGTTTAGGTCCAATAGAACATTTAAATTTGGCGGTATCGTATCGCATGTACGATTTCGGCTGGTTCTTTGTGTATTGTAGTTTATTCTTAAGTTAGGTTAAATATTAACTGTAATGTATAAATATCTACATCAGCTCTAGATGTATTATGAAACCAAGTTATGGGTTATAATTATTATGAGCCGGCAGCCATATGTAATTTCGCGAAGCGATCGGACGCCGGCCCTTTAGTCTCTCAATCAACACCATACAGCCAACATCTCCCCCCTCCCGGCTCTGACTCAACCCACAGTTCACCATGTGCTACAACTACTAACAATAATAACAACAGTCCTACATCACCAGTCCTCTAAGCTAAGTTCATTGTATCGATATTGTATTATGTGAACATTCCTACATGTCATGCAATTGAATTAGCCGTGTGTGGGGGACTGGATTACACCCATCGATGACTACGTCGTTGGTAATTATAATATAACTATTTGTTGGGTTATTTCATGTACCAGTGATACGCAATTTAACCTCTCTATCTAAATTCCCGACATGAAGTGAACTACCAGAAAATTGTTTTCAGTTTAGGAAGGATCTGATTTAAGTCAAATGGGTTTAATCAATCTATTTATTCAAGCAGATCGTTCTTTAAGGTTTGCTGATCCAGAAATAGGCACATATTCTGTCAGAGGGATTCCCAGTCCCAACTTCCAGAGGCCGACCTCCCTACCGCTTTTGGAAAGAAGTGCTGGCTACTGACTACTGATTGACTGACATATCGTTCTTTAAGTCGAATAAAATAGTCTGATATTAACACGAATGAAGTAAATATCTTGCTCTATGATATAAAGAAAGGGCTAACAACATATTGATAGGATATTCCAAGTTTATTTTAGTATGATTAATGTTGTTGTGAAATATAATAACATCATATGAAGTCAGGGTAACGTAACATAATTTTCCATAACTGAAAAGTTTCATTACATTACGTTACATTAACCCGTCCAGTACCGATGCTGTTTGTGGTATTTGGTTTCAGCTATAAGTAGACGATAATAAGAAGATAAGGACAAATATGTGGCAGCTACGGGGATCAATTTATATAATATATAACGTTCAATTTGGTAGACGGCCTTCCGAAACTGAATAGAATCGGCATTGTCAGAATATAATGTAGGAGACGTCACCGGTACTACTATGGGTTTCAGAGGCCGTATTACATCGTTTTTCGGGAATAACTTATGAACAAACAGTTGGATCAGTATGGTATTTTGACACAGCTTTGTTCTCACCGTGCCCCAATTTTCGTCAATATAGTGCATTACCAAAAGTGTAGTGTGACGTCTACCAGCGTGGGCAGAATCGCCTCTCGTTAGCCACTAGCACTCGCCAGGGACATCGAAATGGGCTACAGTTATCCGAGAATGTTGTTCTTTCTTTCCTTGAGCTTGCATTGTCACATACAGTCCAGTGGTGGTCTTTGTTTTCGTCTGTGACAAAGTGAAGTATTTTATATCATTAGTAGAATATAAGATGCATGGTGTAAAGTTAAGGAGAAAGAGCGATAGAGGCAGCATGGTGGTAGTATGTGCGTGTGTATGTATGTGCTGCCTCCCTCGCTCGGAGGAGTTTTGCCGCTCGCGCGCGGGCTTTCCTGCGCCCTTGATTGGCTGGCAGCTCCTGGCGCGTCCCAGGGGCCTGCTGCCTTGTGATGTCTCGGCCCGTGATTGGCCGACCATCGTGCTCTTGCGGGCTCCTGTGTAACTTGCCTCCTGCATGAGGGTCCACAGGAGCTGTTCTCCTCAGGACAGGCTTGGCGTGCATGCTTCTAACATCCCTTTGCATACTCTCTGCCGATCACCCCCTTTACCACTGTCTCTCTCTCTGACCTTCTTCTTTTCCATTGCTTCTCACCTTTATTCAATTACTTGTCCCCTTGGGTTCTGCATACGGTTTCCATAGCCGGCCCATTGTATTGTATGCGCCGTCCTCTGAGATATTTACATGTACTTAGAATAGGTTTTGAGGGTTCTTAGTTAGTAGAGGTTGGGAACTTAGTGTGTCTCCATTATTGAGTTAGTGTTTCTGATCTTTTATTTAATGCTAGACTGGGATAAGGTAACTGTAGTCGTTGTCCCCGATGTGTGTATGGTTTGCTTATACCTACACGACTTCGACCGGTCCTGTGGTAGCCTGTGTTGTCTTTTCGCTTGCGTCCTTTACGAGTGCAGCATTGTGTTGACTGAGGGTTTTGGCCTGTTCCAGTTCCACACTTTGCTGCCTCTTTGCTTGTCTTTAGAGGGTCGCCAGGATAGAACCAGATACTTGTGATCTGGATCTATCAAGAGAGCACCCTAGTCAATTAACGTAATTTAAAGGATGCAGTCTTAAGGACATCGCTAGGCTACGAGTCTGTCTTGCTCAACCCCAGTTCCTTACCTAGAGTATTCCAGCTAGACATTATTAATCGAGTAGACACTTATTAGTATTTAATATAAGCTCTTTGATATGTAAGCATTATTATTCACAGCATTTATTAGTCTAGGTTGTTGTTGAGTTGCACAACCATACCAGACTGTTTCGTTGATGAGGATGTAGTGACGAGGATTGCTACCGTTGCGCATTTATAATATTCTCGTGTCAGTTAACATTATATGTCCTATCTTTTAGTGTATTCAGTTTACACGTGTGGTGTCCTGCCTCCTGCTTTTATATAGTTTAAGATACGAGCATCTTATGAGCATCAGACTTTCTTCAGAAGTTTCCAGGTCTATGCTGTAGGACTATATTTCACTTTCTTTCAGATAGGAGTGAAGAGTTTATTGTTATTTAGAGTAACTGTATTGAAGCATCTTTTTTTTGTATTAAATCTTGCAGTGATTTAATTGATCTTTCCATAGATTCCTTTTTATGCATTTTAACGTAACTTGCATCTTGTTTGTTATCAGGCTATACCAGTGTGGGTTAGCCTGAAGTAGAGTACATTTATGGCCAGTTAAGGATACCCCGTTATCGCAGATTTAATCTGGAGGGTATAGGTGTTTTTGTTCGCCGGCATAAAAGTTCGAGGGTTTGGATCTAGCGTACCGTTGTTGCATAGTGCCCTATTACTAGTCCAATCAATAAGTGCCCTTGTTTTGTTCGTAGCCCCTGTCGTAACAAATGGCGACCTTACCTAGTATATTTTCTTAGTCGTCATACCAAATGAACTAAGAAATAATTGCAGGATTTTTGGACATTTGTTTTTGGTGGAATATTTTGGACACGTTGGAATTTTTTTTTGGCAACGTAGTATAGCACTTGAGTTGTCTTCAAACATTTTTTGAGTGAATAGTGCTACATGAGAGTTTAGGTACTTCTTTTTTTCATAAACGTTGAGAATTTTCGGTGGACACTATGTCGAACGACGGATCAATGCACAGTGAGGACACAGTACGGGAAGCAGGCTCTGAGGTGCAGAAGCTGGGTTTGTTAGAAGGCACTAGAGTAGTAACTAGTGAGGAGGATGCAAGAAAGTTTCTGGAGATGCCTATTACTGTTGACCGGGTGTCGGGGATTGATCGGTATGATCACCAGTGTTTGGCCACGGTCATGGGGCATGTTGGCACTAGCAGCATGACGAGAAGTGACCTGGTGGCCTTTGTGCTCGGTGGGGTGCGTGCGGCTTCGGGTGGAGCGGGAGCTGGGGCACTTTCGGCCCAGCCCCCATTCCACTCGACTCCTACCATGGCACCCCCTCGGGCTCCGGAGCCGGGTACGTTCCCGCAGGCCGATAGTCACTGGCAGCGTGGTTGCCCCTGGGTGGATCACTGGGTGGGTCTCCAATTGTTGCATCTCCTCCTCCTCAAGGTTTAACTCCAGATATGATCTTCCAGCTTGAGATGGCTAAGCTTCAGCAGCAGCAGTGGGAATCTGAGCTTAGGATTCAGGCTGAGGAGAGAAAGGCCATACGTGAGGCGCAGCAGCAGCAGCGGGAGGCTGAGCTTCAGGTTGAAGCTACGAAGTACTGTGCAGACATAGAGCTTGAGAAGTCTCGGGTGGAGTCGACAGGGCAGCGTCTCGGTTCTGGGAATCGAGGTCTTGATCAGTCTTTATCGCACCTTCTTAAGTTAGTCCCTGCATTTGACGAGTCGGGTGTCACCGAGTTTTTCCTGCGTTTTGAGAAGAAGTGCCGGGAGCACCAATGGCCCGAGGTTAAGTGGGCAGCCCTTGTTTCCTCTAGGTTGGTTGGCAAAGGACTCAAGGTATATGATGCGTTGCCCTTGGAGTTTTGCATCGATTATGAGGTACTGAAGGAAGCTGTCCTCCGGGCGTACGAGTTACAACCAGAGACATATAGGTTGAAGTTTCGGGGTGTTACGAAGGGTCGTGAGTGCACTTTTCTAGAACATGCCCGGGAACTGTCTGATGCATTGAGAAATTGGCTGAGGTCAGAGAAGGTGACGACGTTCGAGGAGCTTGAGCAGTTAGTCCTTCTAGAGCAATATTTTAAATGCACAGGTGGCGACCTGACTTTGAATCTCAAAGAGAAACAACCTAAAACTCTACAAAAGGCAGCTGAGATGGCTGACCTGAGAATGTCGCTGATTCGTGGGTGCGGGGCTGCACAACGGACCGATGCAATTAACAAGGGGCGCAACACTCCACCCCACCCCACCCCCCGAGTCAGTTATGCAACATTTAATAACGAAAGTAAGAGCAATGATACCAATTTTGATCACAAACCTAAAACCGTCCCGTTTAAGAAAGGTCAGGGCCGTTCCCCACCTCAGGGGAAGTCCAAGGGTGAAGCAGAGTGTTTTAAGTGTCATAACAAGGGGCATTTTGCACGTTCCTGCCCTAGTAACCAACCTACAGCAGTCGTGTCTTTGGCTAGCAACATTGGGGTGTCTCTGAGGTCTTCTGCATTTACCCGGGGTGATATGCCAGATGCGGGGGCACAGCCAGTGAAGGAGTGTCCGGAAGGCTCGAAACCTGTCCGCGATGCTTTTTGCGACCATAGAGGGCGTGGCTGCGTGAGTTGGGCTGGTTGCAAGCATGGGTTGGAGTTGGTACGTGATACAGGTGCATCCCAGACTCTGATGAAAAACTTTACAGGCCAACCTATAAACGCGGCACGGGTAGTTATCATGCAGGGTGTTAATGCTACAAGGTCATACCCGTTGGTTCGAGTGGAGCTGGAGGTTGATGGTGTGACACGAGAGATAGATATGGGAATCGTGGAGAAACTGCCAGTAGAGGGTGTCGACCTTCTTTTCGGCAACGACTTTGCGGTACCTGCTTCTGAGGTTCCACCCTTAGTCGGTGCCGAGAGGGCGGCCGACGTGAGTAGGGAGGGGCAGGAGTTGGTCGAGAGGTGTCAATCACAGCAGATGGCGTGTGTTGTCACCCGATCTCGTGCATCTAAGGTGTCACAGCCTATTCCTCAGTCTCTAGACCAGTGGAGTAACGGTCAGAAGGAGAAAGCTAAAGTTGGGAGTTTTGTGAGTTTTGATCCAGCGGCTCTGCTTGGCGACTCGGTACTTGACCCAGAGGTGAGCTCCGGAGTGGCCCCAGAACCTGTCATCCCTAGTGACATGGTTGGGCATGATGGCACTCCGCGACAGAGTAGTTCCCAGGTGGAGGAGAGTTGTGGGAACGGGGCTATTGAACACGAGGACGGGGAAACATGTCATGTGAACCTGTTAAAGGAGTTTGTGAGGTTACTACCTGAGCAGCCTACTGTCCCTGCGTTCGTCTGCAGCGGCCAAGGTGGAGAAGGAGAGGGGGGCAGTGGGGCACAGGTGGAGGAGAGTTGGGATTGTCATGTCTCGGCGGAGCAGTGGGCGGGGGACACGAGTCTGGTGGCTGTGGAAGCGCTAGAGCACCTGCCTGAGCAGCAGTGTGCAGCGCTCCACCACTAGCTCGGTTCATACCCCACTGGTCGTGCCGAGCACCCAGGCCTCACAACTCATGCGGTGCACGATGTTCCGCTGGCAGGTCACTTGAGTGTGAGTAGACCGTTGGCCTCGTTGTTTCGGTGGTTCAAGGTGGGCGACGAGGCTTTGGCATGGTTGTCAGGTCAGAGTCGACCCATGGCTGCCAAGGGTGGTGGTCAGAAGGAGGACATTGAGCAGATTGGTGAGGTTGGCTGTGGAGTGGATGTGCCCGGTCGTCGCATAGCCTCCCAATGCTGCTCTAGTCGAATGCAACAGCCCTACCATAGACCGACTGTATCTAGCCATTTCGCTGAAGGCGGTGATGCTGCGCAGGCAGATGTACTCGCAAGGAATGCGGGGGTGCGCTTGTACGGTATCGGCGGGGAAGCCTTAGCAATTATGAACTATGGGAGTGACTGCACAGGTGGTACTGATTGTCCCTCTCATGACCTGGCTGTTCTAGGGACGAAGGTGGAGAAGGAGGGAGACTATAGTTTAGAAGCTGCGGTCTCGGCTGGGTTGTGGGAGGGCACTAGGCATGTTGTTCTTCGAGATAAGTTGCAACCTCTTGTTTCTGAGTGCCAAGAGATGTTGTTTACTAGGCTGTGGCAGTACATCCGCATGTTTGTTGCTTCTCCAGGTCTGATGTATGGGCAAGAATCCGACATGGATGCTGGAGACAGTGCAAGGCTCAAGTTAGTTCCCTACCATATAAATCCTGCTCGACAGCCTGTTGTGAAAGCAGAGCTAGACTACATATGGAAAAAGGGTCTGAGGGATAAGGGATATCGTGAGTGGTCGTTGCCAGTGAGTTTGCAACCAGAGTTGAGTGGCAAGATCAGTGTGTGTGTTGATTGCAAGAGTGTGTGTGTATTATCCCTGACAGACGCCTATCCATTACCTAGAGGTGACGACACCATGGACCGCATCGGGGCTGCCTCATTTATCACGAAGGTAGAACTAGTGAAAGGGTATTGGCAGGCCCTGTTGCCGGAAAGAGCGAAGAAAAGTGCCAGTCTTGTGATGAACTGGGCAGTTTATCAGTGTCAGGTGTTGTTTTGCTGCCGGAACACAAGTTGGATGTGTGACATGTTAAGGGCACTGATAATGTTTTGGCTGATTGTTTGTCACAGGAGGGTTTGTTTGCAGGAGAACCCTCGCCGTTCAGTCAGTGTGTCAAAAACAATATTAAAATTAAATTAAAAAGATCACATAAAAACTCTTTCTTTTTGATAGTTAATTATAAGTTGCCAATGTTATAGCTAAAGTCCTAAGTTGAACCTGTCTTTCACTTAGTAGGCTGGGCTCTGTGAAGCTCGCTCAGGGAGCATAGCAGGCTAAAATTATACTATTGTGTTTGGGAGGGGTTATAAGATTTTCTTTATGTCAATATGTTGTTTTATGTAAGAATTGAGCTTTGCATTTCATTTCTGGTGGAGTGGCTAGGTATGGCGGGTCTTGTCGGCATTCTGCCTTGTCAGATATGGTGCTCGCCTAATGTTGAGCGTCCTATATCTTGGGCGGGGTGTGACGTCTTCCAGCGTGGGCAGAATCGCCTCTCGTTAGCCACTAGCGCTCGCCAGGGACATCGAAATGGGCTACAGTTATCCGAGAATGTTGTTCTTTCATTCCTTGTGCTCGCATTGTCACAGACAGTCCAGTGGTGGTCTTTGTTTTCGTCTGTGACAACGTGAAGTATTTTATATCATTAGTAGAATATAAGATGCATGGTGTAATGTTAAGGAGAAAGAGCGATAGAGGCAGCGTGGTGGTAGTATGTGCGTGTGTATGTATGTGCTGCCTCCCTCGCTCGGAGGAGTTTTCCCGCTCGCGCGCGGGTTTTCCTGCGCCCTTGATTGGCTGGCGGCTCCTGGCGCGTCCCAGGGGCCTGCTGACTTGTGATGTCTCGGCCCGTGATTGGCCGACCATCATGCCCTTGCGGGCTCCTGTGTAACTTGCCTCCTGTATGAAGGTCCACAGGAGCTGTTCTCCTCAGGATAGGCTTGGCGTGCATGCTTCTAACATCCCTTTGCATACTCTCTCCCGATTACCCCCTTTACCACTGTCTCTCTCTCTCTGACCTTCTTCTTTTCCATTGCTTCTCACCTTTATTCAATTACTTGTCCCCTTGGGTTCTGCATACGGTTTCCATAGCCGGCCCATTGTATTGTATGCGCCGTCCTCTGAGATATTTACATGTACTTAGAATAGGTTTTGAGGGTTCTTAGTTAGTAGAGGTTGGGAACTTAGTGTGTCTCCATTATTGATTTAGTGTTTCTGATCTTTTATTTAATGCTAGACTGGGATAAGGTAACTGTAGTCGTTGTCCCCGATGTGTGTATGGTTTGCTTATACCTACACGACTTCGACCGGTCCTGTGGTAGCCTGTGTTGTCTTTTCGCTTGCGTCCTTTACGAGTGCAGCATTGTGTTGACTGAGGGTTTTGGCCTGTTCCAGTTCCACACTTTGCTGCCTCTTTGCTTGTCTTTAGAGGGTCGCGCCAGGATAGAACCAGATACTTGTGATCTGGATCTATCAAGAGAGCACCCTAGTCAATTAACGTAACTTAAAGGATGCAGTCTTAATGACATCGCTAGGCTACGAGTCTGTCTTGCTCAACCTCAGTTCCTTACCTAGAGTATTCCAGCTAGACATTATTAATCAAGTAGACACTTATTAGTATTTAATATAACCTCTTTGATATTTACGCATTATTATTCACAGCATTTATTAGTCTAGGTTGTTGTTGAGTTGCACAACCATAGCAGACTGTTTCCTTGATGAGGAAGTACTTCTTTTAGTGTCGAGCATTGCTATCGTTGCGCATTTATAGTATTCTCGTGTCAGTTAACATTATATGTCCTATCTTTTAGTGTATTCAGTTTACACGTGTGGTGTCCTGCCTCCTGCTTTTATATAGTTTAAGATACGAGCATCTAATGAGCATCAGACTTTCTTCAGAAGTTTCCAGGTCTAAGCTGTAGGACTATATTTCACTTTCTTTCAGATAGAAGTGAAGGGTTTATTGTTATTTAGAGTATCTGTATTGAAGCATCTTTTTTATTGTATTAAATCTTGCAGTGATTTAATTGATCTTTCCATAGATTCATTTTTATGCATTTTAACGTAACTTGCATCTTGTTTGTTATCAGGCTATACCAGTGTGGGTTAGCCTAAAGTACAGAACATTTATGCCCAGTTAAGGATACCCCGTTATCGCAGATTAACTCTGGAGGGTATAGGTGTTTTTGTTCGCCGGCATATAAGTTTGAGGGTTTGGATCTAGCGTACCGTTGTTGCATAGTGCCCTATTACTAGTCCAATCATTAAGTGCCCTTGTTTTATTCGTAGCCCCGGTCGGTCGTAACAGTAGAAATAAGGCACTTGTACCTGGCCTACCTGTGAGAACCACCAAATCATTATTGCTCCTCCATCAAACACGGTAGTTATCACCCACCACCCAACCCTACTATCGCAATTAAATTCAAGTTATCTGTCAATATCAAAATAAATAATATACAAATTACATACTTTTTGTATATTTATACTTGATATTGACATTTAACTTGAATTTAAATGCGATAGTAGGATCGGGTGGTGGCTGATAACTACCGTGTTTGATGGAGGAGCAATAATGGTTTGGTGGTTCTCACAGGTAAGTCACGGTAGACTATAAACTCTAGCGCCTCGTGATACTGAACTAATTCTGTAAAACGTATTAAGAACAAGGATGTTCAAATATCACGAAGCAAGTGAATAAGATGAAGGAATGATATGATGGGCCACAGTGGAAAGCATTAACCCTTCCAGTACCAGCGATGTATTCTAAACTTTATTTCAGCAATATTGATACTTTCGCTACCAGGACGTCTGTTTACCTTTCATTGTGGCTGAAGTTAGACGGTTTTATGCAGTTGAAGAAGAAACTACTTAATTCAGAGTACATGTTGAGACCAAGAGTTGCATTAAACAATACAGGAAATCGTCTAATGGTAGCCAGAGTATAATAAACATAAGTCCTGGGTCTCAAGGGTTTAACGCGATTTTATGAAGATTAAAAAGGATACGTGGTAGCTAAAAAGGTTAACTGACATGGTTCGAGGCCATATAATTGATATACATCCTTTCTAAACTGAATTTAATAACCTAATAGTAGTCAGAATATAATTAAAAGGATGTCACACGTGCTGGATGGGATAACAGTATTAAAATCCCAGCGCCAAGCGACGAAGGCCATATGGCACCGAGTCTTAGTCAATACTGTTCAGACAAAATACAGACGTAAGTTAGATATCATCATGGGTTTATACAACAAGGGACCTTACAATTCGTTGGTCAAGTCTTATTTATGTAATTGATAACATTATATGTTCTCTCCCTTTTGAAATGTTCAGAGTTCATATTTCACAAATTGGTTTACCTGCTTGCCATAGCTCAACAGGTTGGCCGTGAGATCACGACCTATTGAATTAGCATCTATTTAGAACGCTAACTGGTAAATAATCATTATGTCCCAAGAGCTTGGCCATGGTAACCACACTCCCCTTCTTATTCTTGAGTCGAACGACGAGCAGGTAAACAAAGGTGTGGAATGTGGACACTCAAAATTGTATATGGGAAGGAAAATACGCAATTTCAAAAGTAGCACTTGTCTGCGCAACTGCAAGGGTCCCCAGAGTAAGACACGAGTAAAATAAATCCTGTAATTGAGAGGTAAGAATATAAGACAATGGGAGTCTGCAGAAAGTCGATCGGCCAACACAAGGCAGATCCCTGTCACGACCAACCCCAATTACAAGGCCTAGTTATAGACCCAATTCACTAATACCTTGAGGACTGACCTCACCAAAACGGTCAGAGATCAACACAAGACTACGGGGGTCTGCAGAGCGCCGATTGGCCCACACCCGGCAGATCCTCCCTCATACCCAACCCATCTCGTCCATATGCCTATCTAATTATATCTTAAAGCTCTCTATCGCTTTCGATACTACCATATCACTCGGTATCCTATTCCACATGTCTACAAATCTGTTACCAAACCAATATTTGCTTATATATGTTCTGAAACTAAATCTATCTAATTTGAAACCATTTGTTCGAGTTCTTTCGCTATCACTGAGATTCAGTACATTTTTCATGTCTCCTTTATTAATCCCACTAACCCACTGTTGTAGTTCTCTAGAATATCCCTTTCTGTACCAGGGACGTTTTTAACTTTAATCTGGCTGCATTCAGACGATTATATTCCGCTTAAAAAGAGCCCCTAACAATTAACAGGCTTCGAACTATCTCCCTTAACCTTGTTTTACTACGACAGATCCTTCTTAAGCTGCAAAAAAATATCTAAATACAGTATAGCTAGAATAATTCAGAAGACGTCGCCGGTGCAGAAGCGGTTAACTGTCATATAAGACAGTATCAGAGAGAGAGAGAGAGAGAGAGTTCTAATTCACGGTATTTTGTGGATTTACTCAAATATTAGCATTGAGTGATTGAAAATGTGTTGTGTTTTGATCATGTCGTTTTCAATGTGTTACAAATGTAACGGATTACCACGTGTTACTGAAAATTCAGATCATTATGATAATATAATAACTGATGAAACTATGTTATTTACCCACAAACAAGTTGTCCCCTCCTTCTCCCACCTTCCTTCCCCTAACATCTCTTAACCCTCCTCTCCCCCATCACCCTCTACCTCAGCGACAGAAAGCAAAGAGAAGTCATAAACGGTAAGGCATCTAAAGGGACCAATGTAAGTAGCGGGGTACCCCAGGGATCGGTACTAGGACCAATTCTCTTTCTAATTTACATCAATGACATAGATGAGGGTCTCACCTGTACAATCTCAAAATTTGCTGACGATACAAAAATTGCAAATAGCGTACTCTCAAAAGAACAAGTTGACGATATGCAACACAATCTAGATAAATTGTTACATTGGGCCCAAATTTGGCAAATGAGTTTCAATGCGGATAAATGTAAAGTACTACATATCGGATACCTAAATGAGAAAGCAAACTATTCGTTGAATGGCACTCAGCTTAAGAATGTAAACAGAGAAACCGATCTGGGAGTAACAATATCGAGTAACCTAAAACCGAGTCAACAATGTTCAGAAGTTGTTAAGAAGGCAAACAAAATTGGCTTTATAGGCAGGTCATTTGAGCATAAATCCAAAGACGATATCCTAACCCTTTACAATTACTTAGTCCGCCCTCTTCTGGAATACTGCGTTCAATGCTGGTGCCCTTATTACCAAAAAGACATAAACAAGCTAGAACGAGTTCAACGTAGAGTTACCAAAATGATACCTTGCCTAAAGAACAAACCATACGAAGAGCGTCTTAGAGAATTAAATCTATTTCCTTTAACCCAGCGCATATTGAGAGGTGACTTAATTCAAGTGTTCAAAATCATCAAAGGCATCGACAATATGAACTGTAGTAAGTACTTCACTATCGACCAATCTAATTACACGCGGGGAAACGGTTGCAAAATTATTGGTAAATCTTTTAACTCACACGAATCTAAGAATTTCTTCTTCAATCGAGTTGTCAACTTGTGGAATGGGCTTCCCCGCGACGTTATAGACTGCAGCACGGTTGATTCATTTAAACTCCGCCTAGACAAATATCTTGCATCAAACCCACGACTGACTGCGTTTGTAAATGAATAACTTTATTTTATCCTCCCCTCAGTTACTAACCCATATGTCCCCTACTAACTTGCTAGTCCTGCCACGGACATTAGTTCCAGGGCAGTAGTTCCCTTTCCAATGTTCCCTTACCCACTCTAAACCATTGTTTGGACACTTGATCCTCAGTGTTTTGGAGGACAAGCAGCCTAGAAGGGTCACTAGACCTGTTGTTGCTTGATTTCCTTTGTACTCCTTTGTACTTTGTACTCCTTGTACTTTCACAACCACAAACCTCACAGTGTGCCATCTGTTGGCAGAAAGATGCACGTTTGTACACCTAACATTCTCGAGTCTATGAATATCCCGAGTGACGGTGAGGCAGAAGAGACGACAGGACTTTTGCCGCTGACTGTACATTCATATAGATATATAGAGAGAGAATTAGCAAAGCAATATTCAATATGAAGTGATTCATTGATTCGTATAAATCAGCTCCCGAGCTACTCCCTCCCACAAGCCATATTTTATTTATTTCCTCCCTAGACCTCCATCAAGCATAACAATACATCCATTAGATCCCCCTCCTAGTTTAATTTGTACTGTACATTTTTCGGTAGAAAAATTTCCCGGCTGAAGGCCTATTCTTCAAAAATTACAGGCTCGCTATCGTTCGCCAGGAGAAAAATCGGCACCTTAATCGCACGAAGGGTCTTAATCATGACAAAGAAATGAGGCAAAAGGTCTTAAAATCGACAAACTAAATGAGCCAAACGTCATAAAATTTGAAAACTAATGGGACTTAACAAGGGGAAGAAGAGGGACCAGAAAAACGGTCCATATCCCCTTAAATAACGTGAGGCATTGAAATTCTCGCTCAGGGGGATACCTTTCCTTTATGACTGATTGTACAGTACTACCGCCCCAACACGACCATAACGATCTCCTCCCACTCTACCAGATCAGAACACTTTTGCAAACTGGATATCAAAATATTATTAATTACAAATATAATGAAAAAATAAATATAAAATAAAACATAGAAATAATAACACCGTGATTACCTGGCGAAGGCGGACTACACCTGGTTAACCCAAACAACTAGACAGCGGACAGTACAGCGACAGGGGAATGGAGTTCTCAAAAAGGGTCTCCATTCCTAACACTATTCTTGACTAATTTTGTTTCCTATGTGAATGAGGGAGACAAAAGGCATAACTGCCTTCAGCAAGTGTCTCCCCCAGATTTCAAAGAGTGACAGGGCCAAAATCAAGGGACGTTCGAGCTAAAAAGCCTGGACACACGGAGTTTGAAGCAATTTAAGTCATATGAAGAGGGAAAGACTGATTCTGGGAGAGAGTTCCAGAGCTCAGCGGTTGAATAGAAGAAAGTCTGAGAATAGCGTTTCACTCTTGGGTTGTAGAGTTGCACAGAGTAGGGGTGGGATTGTGTTGCAAGGCAGGTACTACGTACCCTACGTAGAGGAGGTGGTATACACTGGGAATGCTACGAGGAACACTGATTATTGTAGTAGCGATAGAATAGTGAGAGAGATCCAACATTGCGGCGAAGAGAGAGAGAGATTGTAGAGAATTGGTGAGTGGACGGGAGTTAATGATACGAAAGGCTTTCCTCTCTACTTATCTAGGAGTGCGGTGTGAGAGGATCCTCCCCACACATGTGAACAATACTCAATACAAGGACGCACTGTGCCCCTGTACAGAGCAAGAAGCTGCACAGGGGTAAAGAACCCCTTGAGGCGGTTGAGCACACCCAGCTTCTGGGAGGCTGCCTTAGCGAGACTGGTAAGATGGTCTTTCCAAGTGAGAGCAGAAAAAAAAGAGAAACAGAGATTATTGAGAGAAGATGAAGGGTTGATTTTTGAATTGTTGAAGAATAAGGGATAGTCCTCTGGAGGTTCCTGACAGGTAGTAAGATGGATAAATTCAGTTTTGGAAGCATTTAATGCAACAAGGTTTTCTCTACCCCAATTGGAAATAGTAGCTAGATCAGAATTTAAGTGTTTTATGGCATCATTACGTTACTTTTGAGGGACTGTTGGCTGGGGCGTTCTGGAAAACTAATTGAGTGGTGTAAGGTAGAGTCGTCTGTATATGAAAGGATGGGACTGGATGTAAAGTTGAGAAGATCATTCATGAAAATTAGAAAGAGAATAGGAGATAGGACAGAACCCTGAGGAACACCGGAGTTGATAGGAATAGGAAATGAGCAATGGCCGTCCACAACCGCAGCTATGGAATGGCCGGAAAGGAAATTAGAGACAAAGGCACAGATGGAAGGACAGAAACCAAAGGAGGGCAGTTTAGAAATTAAAGATTTGTGCCAGACTCTATTGAAGGCCTTCGATATGTCTAGTGCAACAGAAAAAGTTTCACCGAAGTCACGAAAGTTGGATGACCAAGAGTTAGTAAGATATGAAAGAAGATCACCAGTAGAGCGACCCTTAACCCTTGTCTATCGGGGCCCGACTTAAGTCCGTATCGAAAAATTTGGACTATGTGGCGGGGCCCGACTTAAGTCTGTGTGCAATTTTGGCACAATATTGGCTCTGAGAGAGAGATGACCGACGGGAGGATCCTGGGTTACCTCATGACCGCTCGCCACGGCCGCCGTGGACCGACTGAGATGTACTCCACTTACATCCACCCTCACTCCCTCGCTACATACGTAATTATATAAAGAAATTACCGTATTTTAGCGATTTTGCCCTTCGGTTGCACGATCGTTGCAAGACAACCAGTGATCGTAGAAGGATGGTTCGGGTGTCATTGGAAACTTCAATTTATGCCCTTTCAGGGATACATACTTGTATTACGCTTTGGGTCTTGTTTATGCATGAAAAAGAGCACGGAAACAACCCCTTTATGGTAAAAAAAACCCCACTGGGCGGCACAGTGAAATATACTCCACCACCCGCTCTTTGAGCGTTAAGGAAGCCATACCGGCGATCTGAGAGCAGATTATGAGGAGAGAAATGCTTAAGAAATTTGGAAGCAAGAATAGTTTCAAAAACTTTAGAGATACAAGAGATGAGAGCAATTGGATGATAGTTGGAGGGTTGAGAGCGGTCACCATTCTTTGGGACAGGTTGAATGAGAGCAAACTTCCAGAAAGAAGGAAAGACGTTAGAGGAGAGACAGAGACGAAAGAGATTGCCTAGGCAGGGGGTCAGCACGGAAGCACAGTTATTAAGTACACCAGGAGGAACACCGTCCGGACCGTACACCTTCTTAGTATTAAGCCCAGAGAGGGTAGAAAGTACATCTTTAGGAGAGAGTAGGATATTAGGCATAAGTAGGTGGAGAGGGAGGAATAGCACCGGAATCATCCAAGGTAGATTTTCTGGCAAAAGTTTGAGCAATGAGTTCAGCTTTGTCAGAGCAAGAAGATATGGTTGTGCCATCAGAGTGGAAAAGGGAAGGAAAGACGAAGAAGAAAAGTTGTTGGAGAGGTTTTTGGCTAGATGCCAGAAAGCTTGGGAAGAGCTAGAATTGGATAGTTCAGTGCATTAATTATATTGATGAAAGAGTGCTTGGCAAGTCGAAGAACAGATTTGGCTTGGTTCCGGGCAGAAACATAAGAAGAATGAGATTCTTGAGTTTTTAGGCGTCAGTACCGTTTGAATGTTTCCTCCTTGTTGTGGACAGCAGTAGAACAAGCGTGACTAAACCAAGATTTGTTTGCATTAGACTGAGAGAAAGAAAATGGAATGTACGCTTCCATGCCCGAGAGGATTACCTCGGTAATGCGTTCAGCACTCTCCGAGGGTCCTCTGCCATGGAAGCAGAAGTCATTCCACGGGAAATCAAAGAATTACTGCCTGAGAGCCTCCCAGTCGGCAGCGCCAAAGTGCCACAAGCGCCGCCGGCTGGGAGGATCGGATGGCCGTACTGAAGAGATAGGACAGGTGACAGAGATAAGTTTATGGTCGGAGGAGACCAAAGGAGAGAAAAGATTGCCAGTATAAGAAGGGTTAGAAGTCAGAAATAAGTCAAGAATGTTGGGCCGATCTCCGAGCGATCCGGGATACGGGTGGGTTGCTGGACCAGCTGCTCTAGGTCATTTAGGATAGAAAAGACGTAGGCTTGTTCACCAGGTTGGTCAGTAGAGTGAGAGGAGAGCCATTGGCGGTGGTGAACGTTGAAATCTCCTAAGATGGAGATTTCAGAGAAGGGAAAGAGTTTAGATAGTCATAAAAATTGGGAAAGTCGGTAGCATTATGGGAAAGATAGATAGCACAGAAATATCTAGTATGAAAATGACAGGATAGTTTGAGCCATAAAGTTGATAATTCAGAGGAATAAAAATTGGGAACACGAGAGCAAGTGAGTTTGTTGTGCACGTATGCACAACATCCGCCTATGGCTTTGAAACTAGGATAGAGAAAGTAGGAGGATACAGAGAAGGGGCTGCTGGAAGTTGTCTCAGATACCTGTGTTTTGGTGAGGAAAAAAAGATCAGGCTTGGAGGAGGAGAGATGGTGTTCAACAGAGTGAAAAGGGGTCGTCAGGGGAAGGTCGGGCAGGTGTGGGGATATTTATGGTCCCCCCCCCCCCATCCTGGGGACTCCGAGGCTGGGCCAGTGTTCATCATTTATTGTTTTAATTTTGAAGGAGGAAGTGTGGTGTGCCTGAAGTGAAGTAGATAGGACTTCACTCTCAGTGAAAGTGAAGCACAAAGGGAAACAGTAAGAGAGGCCAAGCAAATGAAACAGGAGTTCCAGCACACTTACAGTGTACTGGCTTAATAATCCAGAAGGGTTGATAGCCTCTGAAGTCCTAATTTAACAAACTAAATAACTAATTGTACAGAGACGAACAGTTTGCCGCACAAGTGTTGTTTCTTATACGTCCAATTGAAATCGTAATTTGGCAGAGTCGCACCCACCTCCCTCCCTCACTTACCCCCCCAACCCCCTCCCTCATTCAACCTCCCCAACCCCTCTCCCTCACTCCACCTCCCCAACCCCCTCCCTCATTCAACCTCCCCAACCCCTCTCCCTCACTCCACCTCCCCAACCCCTCTCCCTAACTTCACCTCCCCAACCCCTCTCCCTAACTTCCCATCCCCAACCCCTCTCCCTCACTTCACCTCCCCCCCTCTCCTCTCCTCCCCAACCCTCTCCCACCCCAACCCCTCCCTCACTCACCTCCCCAACCTCCCCTAACTCACCTCACGACCCCCTCTCCCTAACTCCACTCCAACCCTCCTCACTCCACCTCCCTCCTCACTCACCTCCCCCCTCTCCCTAACTCCACCTCCCCAACCCCTCTCCCTCACTCCACCTTCCCAATCCCCATTCCTCACTCTACCTCCCCAACCTCTCCTCACCTCCTCCCCAACCTCTCCCTCACTCCACTTCACCCTCCTCACTCTACCTTCCCAGCCCCTCTCCCATACTCCACCTCCCGAACCTCTCTCCCTCACTCAGCTCCCCAACCCCTCTCCCATACTCCACCTCCCCAACCCCTCTCCCATACTCCACCTCCCCAACCCTTCTCCCTCACTCAACCTCCCCAACCCCTCTCCCATACTCCACCTCCCCAACCCCTCTCCCTCACTCAACCTCCCCAACCCCTCTCTCTAACTCCACCTCCCCAACCCTTCTCCCTCACTCTACCTTCCCAATCCCCATTCCTCACTCCAGCTCACCAACTCCCCTTCCTCACTCCACCTCCCCAACCCCTCTCCCTAACTCCACCTCCCCAACCCCTCTCCCTCACTCCACCTCCCCAACCCCTCTCCCTAACTCCACCTCCCCCACCCCTCTAACTCCCTCCCAACCCCCTCTCCCTCACTCCACCTCCCCAACCCCTCTCCCTAACTTCACCTCCCCAACCCCTCTCCCTAACTTCACCTCCCCAACCCCTCTCCCTAACTTCACCTCCCCCAACCCCTCTCCTAACTTCACCTCCCCGACCCCTCTCCCTAACTCAACCTCCCCAACCCCCTCCCTCACTCACCTCCCCAACCCTTCTCCTCACTCCACCCTCACCCTTCCCTCACTCTACCTCCCCAACCCCTCTCCCATACTCCAACTCCCCATCCTCTCTCCCTCACTCAACCTCCCCAACCCCTCTCCCATACTCAACCTCCCCCACCCCCCTCCCTCACTCAACCTCCCAACCCCTCTCCCACTCAACCTCCCCAACCCCTCTCCCTCACTCAACCTCCCCAACCCCTCTCCCTCACTCAACCTCCCCAACCCTTCTCCCTCACTCCACCCCTCAACTCCCCCTCCCTCACTCAACCTCCCCAACCCTTCTCCCTCACTCAACCTCCCCAACCCCTCTCCCTCACTCAACCTCCCCAACCCCTCTCCCTCACTCAACCTCCCCAACCCTTCTCCCTCACCTCCCCAACCCCTCTCCCTCACTCAACCTCCCCAACCCTTCTCCCTCACTCAACCTCCCCAACCCTTCTCCCTCACTCTACCTTCCCAACCCCTCTCCCTCACTCAACCTCCCCAACCCTTCTCCCTCACTCAACCTCCCCAACCCTTCTCCCTCACTCAACCTCCCCAAACTCCCTCACTCAACCTCCCAACCCTTCTCCCTCAACCTCCCAACCCCTCTCCCTCACTCAACCTCCCCAACCCTTCTCGCTCACTCACCTCCCCAACCTCCCTCACTCACCCGTCCCAACCCTTCTCCCTCACTCAACCTTCCCAACCCTCCTGCCTCACTCAACCTCCCCAACCCTTCTCCCTCACTCAACCTCCCCAACCCTTCTCCCTCACTCAACCTCCCCAACCCTTCTCCCTCACTCAACCTCCCCAACCCTTCTCCCTCACTCTACCTTCCCAACCCTCTCCCTCACTCAACCTCCCCAACCCTTCTCCCTCACTCAACCTCCCCAACCCTTCTCCCTCACTCAACCTCCCCAACCCTTCTCCCTCACTCAACCTCCCCAACCCTTCTCCCTCACTCAACCTCCCCAACCCTTCTCCCTCACTCAACCTCCCCAACCCTTCTCCCTCACTCAACCTCCCCAACCCTTCTCCCTCACTCAACCTCCCCAACCCTTCTCCCTCTCAACCTCCCAACCCTTCTCCCTCACTCAACCTCCCCAACCCTCTCACTCAACCTCCCCAACCCTCTCCCACTCAACCTCCCAACATCTCCTCCCTATTCACCTTCCCAATCCCCATTCCTCACTGCACCTCCCCAACCCCTCTCCCTCACTCAACCTCCCCAACCCTTCTCCCTCACTCTACCTTCCCAATCCCCATTCCTCACTGCACCTCCTACCTTCCACCCCACCTTGCTTCCTTCCCTTCCACTGTCTGACTCATAGTGTGTCACAGTTATGAATTAGGCGTGTTGTCAATCATTTAAGCCACTTGCTCTTTCATTTCATTAAATATATACCCTATCAGTAAGTTATCATGTTAAAAAGGTTCTTAAGGGGAGATGTCCACTCGAGGGATTTTTTTCTTGACCCCTTTCTCCCTCATGTTTAGCCCCATTGTTTTTGATATTATGAAACGTTTGCCCCATTAGTTTAGCGATTTTAAGAACTTTCACCCCATATTAAGACCTTTCGTGCCATTCAGGTGTCAATTTTATCGTGGCGAGCGCTAGCGAGCCTGTAATTTAAGAGGAACCGGCCTTTGGCCGGGACATTTTTCTACCGAAAAATGTACAAATTTATCTTGAAAGGGACTCAAGGGGGTGTAATTTTAAGCTTGATGGAGGTCTAGGGAACCAACTAAAAACCTCCCCTTAACATAGTTCAGGCGAGTTATGAATGTTAACTGCATCTCCCTCCTCAAATTAAAACTGTACAAGGTGAACTGTACAAGGGTGATCCTGTCCCTGCCCTCTCTGTACACACGAACACCCAAATGTTCTATCCGTCAAGGGGGTACTACTCGCTTTTTTTGGAACCCCTTCTTCCTCATATTTAGCATATTAATTTTGAGGTTTTAAGACGTTTGTTCCGTTAGTTTGGCAATTTTGAGACCTTTCGCCTCATTTCGTTGTTAATATTAAGACGTTTCGTGCCATTTATGTGTCGATTATTTTCCTGGCGAGCGATAGCCAGCCTTTTATTTCAGGAGGAATCGGCCGGGACATTTTTCTACCGAAAAATGTATAAATTTATCTGGAAAGGGAGTCTAGGGGGTATCTTTTTAACCTTGATGAAAGTCTAGCGAGAAAAATAAAAAACAAATATATATATATATATAAATATATACAGTAGGCCAAAAACCAAGCACTACCCCCTTAACCAAATAAAACAAAGTAACAAACGGGAGTCACGTCGTTTAGGGGGCCGTGTTTAACTATATGGATACATTAATCATTGTAGGCACTGAGGGTATCTACACATCACTTAATTATCTACCCTCTCGCTATCCTGTGGACTCGGGGGTTGCCGTTTAGAATTCAGAAATAGCGTTATCTCAATCTTATAGTTACCTCTCCAAAAAAAAAAAAAAAAAAAAAAAAATCTGCCCACAGCTCACTCAAAGACAACTGCAGAGGTTGAAATAACTAAACTAAAGGTTTATAAACATCCCTGATGATCACAAAGGTTTTTAGTATCCCCAAAAGGGCGTAAAGTGCGTCCTGTGCGTGAAAGGGTTATATACTGTAGTTAATTACAGGCAAAATAGTTGAGGTTGACACAGCCCGGCTTGGATAAAGTCCCCAGGTTGACAGGTGACATGAACTGGGCGGCAAGACAGTAGACAATCGAGTCCTGGCCTGTTTAACTAAGTTTTACTTACCTTAATCTTGGGTACGAAGGAAGGAGAGTGTACCGGATATCACATCATTCTTATATATCACAGCAGAATAGGTGAATATCACTCCACATTTATGCAATTACATGTTGCAGAAATAACATATGCGGATGGTATAATTAATTATGCATTTAACATGCGATATAAACGATTCCACTTTCACACGTCACCGGCAAACCACCAACTCCCAGAGCGCCATAGTTAAGGGGAGATGGATCGTTTTTCTGGTCACCTTTCTTCCTCATGTGTGATGTAGGTCTAGGGGGGAAACTAGAAAAATACTTAATAGATGAAAACATGTACCCAAAATGAACTATCCCCCTTAACCACTTGCCAATGCCTGACCAATGTATAACCCTTACGAAAGAGTGACTATATAATGTCTATAAAGGCCTCCTCCATATACTATCAATCATGAGTGCGCAAACTAGGTGTTTGTACAGTGGCGCTAATAAGTCATGTCTCAGCTGTCATTACGTTTGGCTTTCTCTGTGCTGTATTAATGTCTGCCAGATGTTCAATTGGGTGGGTAAGTATAGGAACCTGTTTGCATATATCACTCAAAAAGAAATCACATGTAAATATTGCTGATACCAATTATTGATCAAAACATAATTATTGCCGAGACATGACTTATTAGGCCGACTGTACAGGCATAATCGTCGTGTATGGGTGGGAGGAAAGCTTGCACAATTGATTGAAACCGTGTATTAGATGCGGCTAAATATTGTCTGGTTAATCATGTTTTGCGCACTCCTGATTGATAGTTTAGGAGTCATTTTCTGGCCCCCTTTCTCCCTCATGTTTAGCCCCATTAGTGTTTAGATTATGAGATATTTCCCCCATTAGTTTGTCGATTTTAAGACGTTTCGCCCAGTTTTTTTGTCAATATTAAAACCTTTCGTGCAATTTAGGTGTCGATTTTTTTTTCTGGCGAACGATAGTGAGCCTGTAATTCTAGAAGATCCGGCCTTCGGCCGGGGCATATTTATACCGAAAATTGTACAAATTAATCTAGAAGGGGGACCAAATTAATGTTTTTTTAAGCTTGATGAAAGTCTAATAAATTAGCAAATAAATAAGCACATCTCCCCTTAAGGCAAGTTATCGTAACAAGGGACTGGAGTTCTCGAAACGGGGCTCCAGTCCTGACGCTATTCTTGACTTACAGTGCGTTGGCTTAATAATCCAGAAGGGTTGATAGCCTCTGAAGTCCTATTTTAACTAACTAACTAACCAATAGCTATCGGAACAGGGGGCATGACGAATGGATTATATAAAACCAACTTAGAAAGAGAGAGTGTGTGTGAGAGTGAGGGAGAAAGAAAGTAAGAGAGGTATGAGGGATGGACTAAATACAACAAATAAGTATATACATACATACATACATACAACTAGTGAGTGAGGGAGATGAAGAACACACGGATTAACACAACACATGATAAAGAGAGAGAGAGAGAGAGAGAGAGAGAGAGAGAGAGAGAGAGAGAGAGAGAGAGAGAGATAGAGAGAGAAGATAGGAGGGGGGAGGGATGGAGAGAGAGGGGGGAGATGAGCGATGGACGTAATAAGACAAAATCAAATAATGCTAGGCAGAGAGAGAGAGCAAGAAAGAGAGAGAGAGAGAGAAGGGGGAGGAGGATGGAGTTACAAAAATAGTTAGTATCTCAAAGGTCTTGCTGCCCATTCCGAGGAGATACTCTAGAGACTGTAATTAGTGAGATACATTACGCTTATTAATGAATGTCAAATACCATCCTGTTCTAAATCAGTAGGGTAAAACTCTTGAACACTAACCTCTATAACTCACAAACCACTAGAGTAATCGGGCACAGGTTTGTCGAATTTGCGAAGGGTCAGGCAAAGAATAGGTGTGGAAATATACAACCCATTTGTTCTAGCCCTCTATGAGTTACAGAGGTTAAGGTTAATGATTCAAGGCCTACCTATTTAGAACAGGGTATATCTACTCCCTTCTTGGATTGCTCTACTGAAGAACTATTTACAACTTCTGAGGGAAGCTTGTTTCAAGTAGAACAGGTCATATGTGTGGAAACGTTTCTAGTCTCGAGGGAGGCGATAGCACAGTGGATAGTGTTGTGGACTGCAGATCAAAAGGACCTCAGATGGAGACCATGCCAAAAGTCAGGGATTTTTCCGAAATTATCTGATCGTTCCTGCTGTTCTACAAGTATCCTGGCTACATCGACACGTCAAGAAAACACCCCTTATATCGTCACCAATTCATAGCATAGAAGATGCCCGACCATATTAGAAGATGCTGAGAATGATCGTATAGCTGCTCTCTCCAAATCAAGTGCCGTGTATAAATATGGTGTCGTCATCTAGTGTGTCAGAAAGGAAGCAACCAACACCTTGCAGTTCCAATGTGACCATCTAGTGCGACACATATGAAGCACCCAACATCTCGTAGCTTCAATCGATAATCTTGTGGTCTCGTAAGAGTTACAGGCTACTGGACAGCTTACAGTCTCGAGGTTGAGAGAAAAAAAACATATATATACTAGTACTAAACGTATTTACCTCAAGGGAATGGAGTTCTCGAAAAGGGGCTCCAGTCTTGACGTTTTTCCGGACTTACTGTGTGCTGGCCTAATAATCCAGAAGGGATGATAGCCTCTGAAGTCCTATTTTAACTAACTAATTAACTAACTAACGTCTTCACCTCTAGCTTCCGACCATGGTAGCGTGTTGTATTCTCAGTGAGACTAAACATCTTGTTATAATCCACATTGTCAAACCCATTAACCTGACAAGCGCGAAATAGACCTAGGGGCTAGGGTAGTTATTTGTGCATTTCTAGCCTTGGATTCTGACAGAATTCGTTATATTTACAATATAGAGCATTATTTGTTTTCGGTATGCTTTTATTTTACATATATGATGTATATATGAACCTTCAAGAGTGCTAAAATAAGTGGGAAAAGCATTTGGGTGGTGAAAAACGAAGATATTGGCCACCCGGTCATAATCTCAGGCGAGAGAGAGCCACAGGCAACCCTCCCCTCTCGCTGTCTGTGAGGTAACTGAGACGAGCGGGGCGGTGTGGGCCGGTGTCTGGGTGTTACATAACGATCTTTTCTGCAACCCACTTGTGCTACATTATCGCGGGAGAGAAAAATAACCGATAAATGATGATAATAAGAGGAAAAATAGGTGATAATTGAGGAGGGGAGGGAGGGGGGAATAAGGTGGGGAAGGAGGGGAGGGGGGTGGGTGAGATTTACATGGATGAGTACTGGAGGGGAATTATCTCACCTAGAGACAAATTCCTTTGTTTTGATAGGCCCTTTTTTTTTTTTGGAAGTTTTTTTTTATGGTCTTGCTTCCGTGAGGCCCATCGCGTTCCCTATAGGAAGCCTTCCGTGAGGCCTATCGCGCTTGCCGGGTTAAGTATATTACATGCTTAAATGCTACACGTTTTCTACGAAAAGATATTAAGAGCTCTAAGCTTCTCTCTCACTCTCACTCTCTCTTTCTCACACTCGCACACACACGCACACATACTCTCTCTCTCTCTATCTCTCTTTCCAAACACAATAATACACACAAAATCGTAAACAAAGCTAAGGATTAAGAACGACAATTAAATTCTAAAAAAATATGAAACAAGCAAACGTACACGCGATCACACACGGGGCCCAGAACAAGAGAGAGAGAGAGAGAGAGAGAGGAGAGAGAGAGAGAGAGAGAGAGAGAGAGAGAGAGAGAGAGAGAGAGAGAGAGAGAGAGAGAGAGAGAGAGAGAGAGAGAAAAGAGGCTGGAAATGTTCGAGACGTGAAGTGCAAAAATGTGGTTAGGGACGTAAAGGATGGGGGAATAAAATAATCTGGGCAAAAGACTGATTTGTGTGTGTGAGAGAGTTACACGGTGCAACATGGAATAGTTTCGTGCCATGGTACTGCTTTAGCGTGCGGTCTACCGCTACCTACTGGGTACTAGGAACCCACACTAGCTGGTTGGTAATGGTTAATTTTGTCTCCAATTTACTGGGCACTAGGAACCCGCACTAGCTGGTAGGTAAGAGTTACTTTTGTATCCCATTTACTGGGCACTAGGAACCCGCACTAGCTAATAAGTGAGGGTTAGTTTCGTATCCAATTTACTGGGTACTAGGAACCCGAACTATCTGGTAGGTAAGGGTTAGTTTTGTATCCCACCTTCTAGGTCTAGGTTAGGTTAGGTTGGGTTGTTTGGTTAGGTTAATATCAAAACACTAGGACTCAGAAGCAATAATCATTGTTATGCCGAAGATTGGGCAAGCCACCCTCAACATTCAGCCGTTTGCACCTGCCGGAGTGTACAAGGGCACCTCTACCACCAATACTAGACACCATACGATGGGAACCCCTTCTACCCCTGGCCGGACACCCCAACAGCTTTACCACACCAGTGCCATGCCCCGACAGGTGAGGGCCTCTCCAAAGGCGCCCCAATACAGCCACCCTCCCTTCCGGTAGCCACAACCGAGGGTTCCCCCTACACCGTCCAGAGTCAGCTCGGGCCATGCTGCACATCCTCCAGCTTCTCCGACGCCATGCCTCTCGCCCCACATAAACCAAGGGTAGCGCCGTCCGTTTGGACCCCAAAATGGTAGGGTCTCCCCTTCACCCATTTTCTCACATTCATGACGAGCCCAACATTCACAAATCCCCCCGAGAAAGAGAGCGTCAACCCCCCCCCACAGTCTAAAACAAAACAAACTCACACGGAGAACTTGGTCACTAAAAAGTCGTTGCTACGGTCCCGTGCCACCGCAAGTGACATCACCCGAACAGGCTGACCTGGGATTGGCCAGCTCCCGGGTCACCTCAGCAAACCAGTGCGACAGGACGCCACCACCACCCGTCGCTGATTAGTCCCTGGCAGGGAGCCAAACACAAATTTTGAGTCTCCTACCACTACTCTCCTCCCTACCCCTTTCGTCAGAGCAACAGGGGCCTATATCGACAGTAGAAAGGGCCAAGGCCGCCCTTTTTCCCTGCAGCCAAAGAGGGCCAAGGAGTGCCTAAAAAGTGAATAGGTGCTCAGACCAGGTTAAGGAAAGTATCTCACCTTCCCTCCTGAGTCTGAGTGTTCTATAACCACTCTAGGTGCTCCAATGCCCAAAGACTTAGGCCCGAATTCTAGTACGAGGCTTGACACTGACTTGAAAATCGGTCTTAAGACTGACTCAAGTGTGGATGTTGGACTTACTCAAGTCAGACTTACCAAGCATGACTTTGCCATATTCAAAGTCGTGGCTTAAGACGCGACTCCAGTAAGTCGGGCTCAAGTCGAAACTTTCTTTTGAAATCGAGCTCAAGTCCGAACGATTACAGAGTAATTTAAGGGGTGGTTACAGATGCCCGAATTTTTGCCATATGGGTGACTTTTGTCACCACTACCGACGATTCCTACGACACCTAATACAAGGGTAGTGTAGGAACAGAGTTGCTCGTAGCACAGATTTTAATGGCACTAGCTCACGTATCCTACACTCTTTCGTTATCACTTCGAAATTAATTGGTCTAAATTCGTCCGTTTTAGCTTCCCGTCATGCTATTAATACATCACAATCCCTATGGTAAGCTGAGCATAGATACAAACCAAGGTAAATGTGACTATATTGCTCGCTATTGCCTAAAACAAGCGACATGAATCCAAGTTTGTTGGTAAAAGTGAAAGTCAGTGGAAGCAGCAGCATGCTCCTGATTGGCTATCTTATCAGTACCCTCATCTATCTATCTATTGCCTGACGCCGTGATCCCCGAAGGGGTGGCCACGAACGAACCGCCCCCATGCACCTCTGTCCCCAGTCAGTCGACGCCCCTCCCCCCAACCAGCACCGCCTTCGTTCATGTAGTTTCTCACTCCATCCTTCCACCTCATATTCGGTCTACCTCTCCCCCTCTGTCCCTCCACCTCGCTCTCGTACACCCTCTTAGTCATTCTCTCGCTTTCCATACGTTCCATATGGCCGAACCATCTCAAGTTGTTCCTTTTCACACTTTCCCGCACATCTACCTCCACACCACACCTCCTTCTTACTTCCTCATTAGTCTGTCTATCCCTCCATGTAACTCCGCACGCACGCCTTAAGTAATTCATTTCCACTGCTCTCACTCTTGGTCTGAGTCTCTCAACCAACGTCCATGCTTCGCTTCCGTAAGTCAGTGTCGGGATTACCACACTGTCATGCAAGGACTTCTTCACTTCCATACCCTCATAATTTATTTATTATCTGTATTGTTCCTTATTTATTCATTAAACTAGAAATGTTTAGGTAATTTTAATGATTACTTAATAAATTACAGAGCTATCCGAATCTAAAGAGCTATTAAATATTACAGGAAACACAATAAAAACGTTTATATCATGAAGTAAACACAAGAGAGATATACAAATAATAAACGAGAGAAGTAAGCAAGCGAGAGGGAAGACTGACTGGACTCGTCTCAAGCGGTTTAGCCAATTACAGGGCGCTCTTTACGTATTGCATTTCCAAAATAGGCAGTAACAGCATTCCTTCTCTTGCTTGTGTTTACTATACAGTATAATATGTACGATTATATGTGTTTCATATGGTATTTTATTGATTTAAGGTTCGGATATCACCTATCACATTGTCATTAGAAATATTAAAAGTTATCTAGTTTAATATATATATATATATATATATATATATATATATATATATATATATATATATATATATATATACCGGGTATATATATAGGCTACTGTATAAGGAATGTATTTCCACGACATTGCCTACTAATTCACGCCAAACACCGTATACTGATTATGTTGGCTACTAAGTTATTTAAAGAGTACTATTTAGCACGTCGCATTAACCGAACCTATAGCTATATGCTTATATACTTTATTTAATTAAGATAAGATTACAAAGCATACATAATACATAATTTTGAAGGAAGTATTAGGCTAACCATTGCAGTAACGAAGCTACTACTCATATTTAGTTATAACAAATAGTTTACTGTTGTAAATTATAATTGTAAGCTGATTACAATAACCAATGTATGATATATTTAATCAATTAAGAGAGAATATTCTTCCCAATCTTGCCTAAGGATATTGTATTTGTAAAAACTTGAAGTTATGTATTCGTACTATAGCCTACTTCTTGATTAAACCGTGTTCTCTCATCTGCACATAATTACACCAATTATGGGACTCTGCCTGTCCACTTTGTCGGCCTTTTACAAGCAGGTTTAAGTTTTATAATTGACGAAATCGTCCATCAAGTCGATCTCTGTCAAACCCCATCGTCCCACGCCCACTTTCAAGTCCGTCTCAAGCCTACTCGGAGGTGGGTTTAGACTCAGAGGCATCTGCTCGGTCTTGGATAATCTCAAGACTCGTTTTAGCATATCATTTTTTTTTTAAAGCTCGTCTCAAGTCCGACTTGAGACAGGCTCAAGACTCAAGTCAGTCTCAAGCCTTGTTCTAGAATTCGGGCCTTAGTGTGGTAGTTAATTGTTTAGTCAGGAGTATTTAACACCTTATTAGCGGGCTAGGCGGTTTATTTATATGTACCGCCCAGCGGGGTGTTTTTAGCCAAAATAGGGCTGTTTACGTGATCATTTTCATGCCTAAATAAGACCCAGAGCGTAAAACAAGTATCTATCCCTGAAAGGGCATAAACAGAGCTTTCCAATGACACCATAACGATCCTTTTATGATGGCTAGTTTTCTTGCAACAACCGCGCAACGCGAGTGCAAAAACCATGAAATTAGGCACTTTCCCCATACAATTCCGTATATAGCGAGTGAGAGAGGGAGGGAGGAGGTGGGGTTCGTGTCAGTAGGTTCGCCGCGGTGGTCTGGAGCAGTCATACGCTCGCTACTCTCCTGCCACCACTTGTCTCTCTCTCTCAGCAACATTACTTGCTGAAATTGCCACACGACCTATGTCGAGCGCCGCCAGATACTCCAGATTTATTATACTCGACTTATGTTGCGCGCCGACAGTTAAGGGTTTATATCTCCTAGTATCTTTGTCAGACTCACTGCATAAGATACTGCTAGTTGATAAAAGGAGAAATTAATAATTATCTTCTAGTATCTCTGTCAGCCTCACTGCAGAAGATACTGCTATTGGACTATATATTATCCGGGGTCTGTCTGTTAGTCCCTCTCTAACGTATTATATATTCGACCAGTTGCCTTTATATAATACTCTCAAAACGCTACCAATAACGTTATATCGTCATTTATAAGTAGACTGTTACACGTTTGCTCGGCCACTCAGCCGCCAAACCTCTGCCTACTAGTGGAGCAGATAACAGCAAATTTCAGGAGAATCGTTCATTTCTGGAAACAAGCACCAAATTTGGCACACATATTCCTTGGGGATTGCTCTTTTGATAAAACCCGTTAGCCACCTAAAAATTAAAGATGGCGGCCATTTTTCAAGATGGCCGGCATTGAATATACAGAAATATTGCATTTCGCAATAAAATCGCAAAGACTTGTCCTATTTGAATGATCTTGGTGTCAAATCATACATTTTTCACTATGTAGAATCCGAATTAGGAACCATGGACTTACTCACTAGCTTCCTTGTACCATAATATCAGTCCCAGAATCATAATATTCTGCTAAATTAGAGGTTCATGTTACGTCTGACTCGGCTAAAATGCATGGTAGTGTATATCGTAATAGTTTAGTAGTTCGGTTTAGTATGTGTAGCATCTTCCTGTACAAGGCTTCCAAACTGGACATGACACGATGCATTGGGGGGGGGGGGGGACGTTGAGAGACTTGCAGCGGAAGGTGTAGAGTAGTAGCTCAACAGAGCGGATGTCAACGCACAGCCAGGGCACACTGGTGGCACCGCTGCTGTGAAGCTCAGCATGGGGTTCAGTATCAGCTGAATAATTAGTTTAGTGTAGCTAAATAATTAGTTTAGTGTCCCAAATGCTGTCTAATAAGCCCTGCATCAGTTAGCTACTGTAGATTACATGTAGTTTAACATAGATGTTTAGTTAGATAGCCGCGCCTGAATTGACAGGGTGTGCCAGCGCGGGAGAGCCGAGCCAAGGGTAACTAGGATTTACATTGCTTTGCATGTAGTTACCTGGATGGTGTACAGATCGTACGGGACTTAAATGATACTGGATGAACGATCGGGCTAGGTGTAGGTCATATATTTCTATTCCCGAACCTAGTCCTTTCCTATACCTTATTGTGCATGATTGTGATCAAGGTGGTAAAAGGATAACCCCTCGGCCTTAATTCACTGAATACAGATAATTATCATACTGTGATTATCTGTTGTATCTGTTATCATATAACATACTGTGTTATATCATACTGTGATTATCTGTTATATACTGTGATTATCTGTTATCTATTATATCTGTGTTACAGATAATTATCATACTGTATTCACCAAGATGGCAAATACAGATCCAGGACCATCTAAATTCCGGACTGACTGGAGCAAGTGTTGTCTTTGCCAGAAGAAGAAGAGTGAAGAGCTCAAGTCACCACGTGCACAACAACCACAAGAACATGATGGCTACACTATGATTGCGACTACTATTCCCCTCTTTCACGCAATTAATGAGATGCCTATTGTTCTGGATCCAGCCAGACTTGATGATGGTGGTGGCATTGAAGAAACTCTGAGGAGGAACAAGGCGCAGTATCACCAAAGTTGTCGCCTTATGTTCAACAACACGAAACTGGAGAGAGCCAGAAAAAGAAGAGCAGAGAGTGCTCAGCCAGTAGAATGCCAGATCAAGCTGTGTAGAACCAGCCTTGAAGGCCAAACGTGTTTCATATGTGACAAAGAAGCCCCATCCTCTGAACTCAGACAAGTTATGACGATGAACCTCAATAACAGACTTAATGAATGTGCCAAAAACTTTAAATGACGGAAAACTTCTTGCAAGACTCAGCGGTGGAGATGCTATTGCACAGGAGCTCAAATACCATTTTGCATGCTTGACAGACCTGTACAATAGAGAGAGGACGTACCTCAGAGTCACCAAGAGACTGGAACAGGAACGTGCACCCGAAGAGGATGCCCACCCACAGACATTCTCAGAGCTAGTCACATATCTAGTGGAGACCACCAGATCTGGCAAGGGTCCTGCAGTCTTCCGACTTGCAGACATAGTTCACCTGTATGCCCAGCGCCTGGAACAGCTGGGTGTTGATGCACCTGCTGTCAACTCCACAAGACTGAAGGAAAAACTGCTGTCAGAAATACCTGAGTTGGAAGTGCACAAGCAGGGAAGGGATGTTCTTCTGGCTTTTCAGAAAGATGTGGGCTTTGTCTTGTCAGAAGCCTCTGACTATTATAGTGAAGCTATTATCCTTGGCAAAGCAGCTAACATCTTGCGAAGACATATGCTGGATCACAAGTCCACATTTGATGGAACCTTCCATGAGGGGTGCATCGAGCAGGCCATTCCACTCACTCTTCTTCAGTTTGTGGCCATGCTTGAACACGGAGCGGACATCAAATCTAAACTGAGGTTTGGCGCATCAAAGACAGATCTAGCAATTGCTCAGCTGCTTTAGTACAACTGCTACACAAGGTACAAAGAAGGAGCAGCAACTCACAGACACTCCAAAGACAGAGAGACCCCATTCCCTGTTTACATGGGGATGTCCGTCTACACAAAGACCAGAAAGAGAAAGTTGGTGGAAATGCTTAGCGAGCATAGCATCAACATTTCATATGACAGGGTGCTACAGATATCTGCACAGCTCGGAGATGCAACAGTCAGCAAGTACGTGGAGGATGGGGTGGTCTGTCCACCAGTTCTGCGAAAAGGGCTGTTCACCACATCAGCCATGGACAACATAGACCACAATCCCACTGCAACGACAGCGACCACTAGTCTTCTTTCCATGGAACCAGCGTCTCTGTTTTCCAGCACCCAACCAAAGAAGACAAAGGTGAAGAGAGTGGTCAGCTGAAGTTCGGAGAGGAGAAAGTGAAGACAGTTCCAGAACATCCAGACTCCTTCACCAATGTCCGGCCCGCCTTCTTCACCAAGAAGAAACCCTCTCCTCCCCAGAGTGGTGTGACACACCCAGACACCAGTCTGCTGAGGCCTGGACTGATGAAGGGACTGGAAGGGGAAGAAGAATCCACCTTCTATGAACCAATCAAGAAGAACAGGGTTGACTTTTTCCGACAGGTACCAGCCTCTGTTGACTCTTCAAAGCAAAAAGTGCTGAAGGAAGACTGTCAACTGTTCTCCAAGCTGTTCATATCATGCCAGACCAGAGAGTGTGACTTGAAGGAGTTCTTCCGTCATGAGAACCAGTCACATCCTGCTGCCCTCAGTGATGGTGGAAAGCTCCACACCTGTCAGAAATCCCACCTCACTACCATTCTTCAGAGCCAAGTTACAACCCCTGAGGCAGAGCCAGACGCCGACACCATCATCATTGATGGTGCAGCGTTGGTGAACAGTCTGCCCCCACGGAGTTCAAAGACGTTCGAAGAGTACGCAATGCTCGATGTCCTTCCTAGAATACAAGCATTCTCTACCAAGTACAAGAGAACAGACATTGTGTTTGATGTCTACCGGCCATCTAGTCTGAAAGCTGAAACTAGATCAAAGCGAGGACGCGAGGTGAGACGCAGGGTGACAGGGAAGGGCAAAATTCCCTCAAACTGGCGAAACTTCCTAAGAGAAAATGACAACAAAGCCGAGCTGTTCAACTTTCTGGCTGATAAGATTGCACGTGTGGCCACACCAAATGTGGTCATTGTGACCAAGGAAGAAGATGCTGTCAGCAACCGCACTATCAATCTGGCTGGGGTGGCACTGTGCAGTCATGAAGAAGCTGACACGCTGATCTTTGTGCATGCCAGGCATGCAACAGAAGCAGGCAGCAAAGTCATCATGGTCAAAGCCAGCGACACAGATGTTGTCGTCATCGCAGTCAGTGTTCTGCAGGCACTTCAGGAGCTAGGTCTGCAGCAGTTGTGGGTTGCCTTTGGCCAAGGACAGAACCTGAGGTGGGTTCCTGTACATGACTTGTGTTGCACTCTTGCAGAAAAGAGCAAAGGGATGCTCTTCTTCCATGCCTTCACTGGCTGCGATGTCGTTTCAGCATTCCGTGGCAAAGGGAAGAAGTCTGCTTGGCAAACCTGGGATGTTTGTGATGAGGCTTCCGGTGTCTTCAGCAAAGTCAGCCAGTACCCACCGGTAGTTGATGATGAAGACCTGGAGACCTTGGAGAAGTTCGTGGTCATGATGTACGACAGATCCAGCACAGCTGAAGGTGTCGATGATGCGAGGTTGGACATGTTTGCTCGGAAGCAGAGGCCGTACGAAGCCATTCCTCTAACCCGAGCAGCACTGAAGCAGCATGTGAAGCGTGCTGCCTACCAGGCGGGCTGCATCTGGAGTCAGTCAACAGTACGCCATCTTGAATTTTTAGGTGGCTAACGGGTTTTATCTAAAGAGCAATCCCCAAGGAGTATGTGTGCCAATTTTGGTGCTTGTTTCCAGAAATGAACGATTTTTCCAGTTATCTGCCCCACTATACCTATGGACGACTAGCTCTGCCTTACACACACATCATATTAGAATCAAGCTAATTTTCCCCAAACATCCCTGCCACACTCACGAACACTGTTAAGATTGTTCATATCATCTTTGTATATTTCTTTGTACGTCGTGTATTCCTCAGTTGTCTCTGTTTGTTCCTAATTGTTATCCAATTTCTTGAGGCATGTTATGTAAATAATCTATAAACATCTGATTAATGATATTGCACTCTACTACGATAGAGTATTCATTGAGGTTAGGCACATGACCTATATAAACCATATGATTTCGGCATTGGTTTAGGACGGCTGTCCATATGATATTACTCAACCATTACTATTCCCTATAATAAATGTAGAAACCTAAATTGAATATTCACTGAAATACCTCTCCCTCTATATAATAGAACCACATCCATACAGTGTAGTTTATGCAGCCCTAAATACCTCCCCATCTATAATAGAACCACATCCATACAGTGTAGTTTATGCAGCCCTAAATACCTCTCCCTCGATATAATAGAACCACATTCATACAGTGTAGTTTATGCAGCCCTAAATACCTCTCCCTCGATATGATAGAACCACATCCATACAGTGTAGTTTATGCAGCCCTAAATACCTCTCCCTCGATATAATAGAACCACATCCATACAGTGTAGTTTATGCAGCCCTAAATACCTCTCCCTCGATATAATAGAACCACATCCATACAGTGTAGTTTATGCAGCCCTAAATACCTCTCCCTCGATATAATAGAACCACATCCATACAGTGTAGTTTATGCAGCCCTAAATACCTCTCCCTCGATATAATAGAACCACATCCATACAGTGTAGTTTATGCAGCCCTAAATACCTCTCCCTCGATATAATAGAACCACATCCATACAGTGTAGTTTATGCAGCCCTAAATACCTCTCCCTCGATATAATAGAATGACATCCATACAGTGTAGTTTATGCAGCCCTAAATACCTCTCCCTCGATATAATAGAACCACATCCATACAGTGTAGTTTATGCAGCCCTAAATACCTCTCCCTCGATATAATAGAACCACATCCATACAGTGTAGTTTATGCAGCCCTAAATACCTCTCCCTCGATATAATAGAACCACATCCATACAGTGTAGTTTATGCAGCCCTAAATACCTCTCCCTCGATATAATAGAACGACATCCATACAGTGTAGTTTATGCAGCCCTAAATACCTCTCCCTCGATATAATAGAACCACATCCATACAGTGTAGTTTATGCAGCCCTAAATACCTCTCCCTCGATATAATAGAACCACATCCATACAGTGTACTTTATGCAGCCCTAAATACCTCCCCTTCTATAATAGAACCACATCCATACAGTGTAGTTTATGCAGCCCTAAATACCTCTCCCTCGATATAATAGAACCACATCCATACAGTGTAGTTTATGCAGCCCTAAATACCTCTCCCTCGATATAATAGAACCACATCCATACAGTGTAGTTTATGCAGCCCTAAATACCTCTTCCTCGATATAATAGAACCACATCCATACAGTGTAGTTTATGCAGCCCTAAATACCTCTCCCTCGATATAATAGAACCACATCCCTACAGTGTAGTTTATGCCGCCCTAAATACCTTTCCCTCGATATAATAGAACCACATCCATACAGTGTAGTTTATGCAGCCCTAAATACCTCTCCCTCGATATAATAGAACCACAGCCATACAGTGTAGTTTATGCAGCCCTAAATACCTCCCCATCTATAATAGAACCACATCCATACAGTGTAGTTTATGCAGCCCTAAATACCTCTCCCTCGATATAATAGAACCACATCCATACAGTGTAGTTTATGCAGCCCTAAATACCTCTCCCTCGATATAATAGAACCACATCCATACAGTGTAGTTTATGCAGCCCTAAATACCTTTCCCTCGATATAATAGAACCACATCCATACAGTGTAGTTTATGCAGCCCTAAATACCTCTCCCTCGATATAATAGAACCACATCCATACAGTGTAGTTTATGCAGCCCTAAATACCTCTCCCTCGATATAATAGAACCACATCCATACAGTGTAGTTTATGCAGCCCTAAGTACCTCTCCCTCGATATAATAGAACCACATCCATACAGTGTAGTTTATGCAGCCCTAAATACCTCTCCCTCGATATAATAGAACCACATCCATACACTGTAGTTTATGCAGCCCTAAATACCTCCCCATCTATAAAAAGGGCTGGTGTTTCAATCATTAAATCAAATTCTTAGCACACTTGTTGGTGATGTGACGCCTCCCGGCGCTAGCAGAATGGTTGCGTGGGGCATTGCAGCTCGCTAGCGCTCGCCAGGATGGGCGGATGGGCTACAGTTGTCCTAGAATGATCTGCTTTATGTTATTAGTGTTGTGTTGCCACAGACAGTCTAGAAATGGTATTTGTTTTGGTCTGTGACCGCGCCCTATATTTTATATTCGCTATAATATAAATGTTGCTTGTGTGGGAGGCGAGCGAGAGCGGGTGAGGGGGTACACCTGGCAGCGGAGCGAGCTATCACGCGGCCCGCTTGGGTGCTGACGGCGTTGGCGGCCGGGTGGTCAACTAGTCCCTGCTCATCGCGGCGTCGTGTTTTTTACCAGCTCAGAGCTGGCCTGACACGCGTATCGTCTACATCCTTTGCAATTCTGTCCCCCATACTCGCCACTTTGCATACTATTTCTCTCTCTCGACTTCTCCTTTCTCATTCTCTAATCTTTATTAAACTCAACATCCCTTCTGGTTTCAGCATAGACGTTCACCGTCGGCCAGTCGTATTGTACGCGAAGCTCTCAGATATTTCTATGTATTAGGCTTTAATGAGGTTTGGAGAGACGGACTTTTCCGTGTGTGTCCTCTGTCGGGAAGGTTGTAGACCGGTATATGTCTCCCTGGCAGGGTGTTGAGTGATTCTGCTTAGTTATTTAAAGCTAGACTCGGGGTAAGGTTACTGTGTCGTTGTCTCCGATGTGTGCAGTGTTAGCTACGCCCTGCACGACATAGACAGGTACTGTGGGAGCCTAGGTTGTCTTCGGGTGGGTTTACTTTGCGAGCACAGCACTGTGGTGTGAGAGGGCCATAGCCTATCCCTCACAACATAGTGCTGCCTCTTTGTGTTGACTTCTGAGGGATCGCCAGGATAGAACTAGGTACTAGAGACCTAGATTTATCAAGAGAGCATCCCCGTCATATAACGTAATCTTCATTATACCACCTTCGGACAACGTTAGGCTACGAGCCGCATGCTCGCCCATTGTTGATACCCCAGCTAGACTTTATTTACCGAGCAGACACTGGTTAGAGATAAGCCCCCATTATAATATGTATGCCACATTATTATTCACTGCACTTTTGAGCCGAGGTTGTTGTTGAGTTGCACAACCCTAGTAGGCTGTTGCGTTGTGTCACGAAGCATTTCTTTAGTTGTCGAGCATTACTACCTTTGTGCAGTCTTTGTTATTCGCCTGCCTATTATTACTATATGTCCTAGCATTTATTGTGACCCGTATTCTGCATTATAATTGTTCAAGATTCTTTACGAACATCTTCCCAGCATCAGACTTATTTCAGAAGTTTCCAGTTGATGTTGCAGGACTAGCATTGCACTTTCTTTAATACAGGAGTGGCAGTTATTTGAGTATCTACCATAACGTTAATTAATTACGTTACTTATCTTTTCTTTGTGTAACCTAAACGAGTAATCTTTTACTGTTTGAGAATAGGCTGTTTCATCGAGCATCAGCCTAGTGTGTGTGTGCACCAGTTACCGAGTCAAAGGATACCTCGTGGTCCAGGCACGACTCAGGGCGGTAATGGTGTTTTGTTTTCCAGTGTTTAAGGCAGGGGTTGGATCTAGTGTTACCGTTGTTGCATTTTGCCATTATCTAGTCCAATGTTGAAGAGCCCTGTGTCTTTGAGAACCTGGATCGTAACAGTGATCTTCAATGCAAGTTACCCAATAGACCACAGGCTGAAGTGTGAATGTCCCGGTAGACGGCACGCTAAAGGGGCACCCGTGCCATTTAGGTGTCAAGTTTTTCCTGGCGAACGATAGCGAGCCTGTAATTTTAAGTGAAATCGGCCTTTGGCTGAGACAGTTTTGTATAAAAAAATGTACAAATTTATCTTGAAGGGGTGTCTAGGGAGTGTTTTTATAAGCTTGATGAAGGTCAAGAGAGGAAACTAAATAATAAATGAATATATAAATAAATAGGCCCCCAAAATAACCACTGTCCCCGTAACACCAATAACCACCCAAATGAGTTTAATTAAAGCATGTGATTCTCCAAGGATTCGAACCCAGGACACCACATACAGCACTTACACACTCTAATCATCACACCATCAAGACAGGAATGGACTTTAGGGCTAGCAAGCTTCCCCCTAAGACAAGCTAGAGGATCGAACGATTACCTAAATGGAGGCGATTCATTTGTGCCCACCCCATCGGGGATCAAACCGTCAGGCAATAGATAGGTAGGCCTCTTAACCTTTAAAAGGCGAAGACTATGTTTTTTAAAGTGCCCGCCATGTGAAGGTATTTTGGTTCAATTCTGACGAAAATTGTCATGTTTACTTATCCATATGCGCCTATTTTATTTTTAATATGAAAATATGAACACTTAAGAGCAATAAAAGTGGGAATAGCATTTGGGGGTGAAAAAGACGTATTATTGCCGCCCGGTCGTATCATGAGGCGAGAGCTCGGGTGGCGAATGTCCTTCTTCTCCAACCTCAAGGGGGACACAGAGGCCTCGCAATGGAAGTCTCTATGTTGCAAGGATCTCTAGCTGCCTCGCCCGTGTTAACCAGACCGTGTGAGGGAAATTCGCGTGGAAAATTACCCGATAAAAAGGGGGAATAAGAGAGAAAATAGCTGATAATTGAGGAGGGGGGAAAAGCAAGGGGGGGGGGTACACATGTGTAGGAGTGATAGCAAGTAATGGAGGGGAATTATCTCACCTAATCACACACTGCTTTGTTTTGAGTGCCAGTAGGGTGTTTTGTAAGGTATTTTTTATGCCTTGACTCTTAAGAGTCCCGGCGTCTTTGCCCAGTAAAACCATTTAAAGGTTAGGTACATCTATCTATATATCTATCTATTGACAGACGCCGTGTTCCCCGAAGGGGTGGCCACGAACGAAACGGCCCCATGCACCTCTGTCCCCAGTCAGTCTTTGACCTTGGAGCTTTAAAGGGGAATATCCAGTTGCGGGATTTTTTTCTGGACCCCTCTCTCCCTCATGTTTAGCCCCATTTTGTTTTAGATTTTAAGACGTTAGTCCCATTAGTTTTTCGATTATAAGATTTGTTGCCCCATTGCTATCAATTGTAAGACATTTTGAGCCAATTAGGTATTGATTTTTTTCTGGCGAGCGATAGCGAGCCTGTATTTTATGAGAAACCGGCCTTCGGCCGGAAATTTTTTCTACCGAAAAATGTAAAAAATATATCATGAGTGTGTAATTTTAAGCTTGATGGAGGTCTAGAGAACAAACTAAAAACCTCCCCTTAATCTCTTCGTTAAAATAATTACTCATGCAATCCCGTTTTAACACTAGTGATCCAACTTTGCTTTAGAATCTTAATTATAGTTTTGTGCCTAGTTGTATAGCATTTCTTTTAGCTGACCCCTAGATCCACTTACAGTTAAAAATCGCCTCTCCAGACCATATATTTGGATAAGGTCCACCCCATAAGTGTTATTTGATAAAATTAAATTACCTTGACATGAACAGAGTAGCATACTTCGATGGATTGGACGTTACCTTACGTTCATAATAGTCTGTTCATAACGGTATCCCAGGGATCGGTACTGAGGCCAGTTCTCTTCCTAGTTTACATTAACGACACAGATGAGGGTCTCACCTGTACAATTTCAAAGTTTGCTGACGATACACAAATTGCAAATAGCGTACTCTCAAATGATCATGTCGAAGATATACAACATAATCTAGATAAGTTGTCACATTGGGCTCAAATTTGGCAAATGTGTAAATGTGTAAAATACTCCATATTGGAAACCGAAATGAGGAAGCAAATGATTCTATGTATGGCACTCAGCTGAAGAGTGTAGACATATGAACTGATTTGGGAGTAACAATATCGAGTAACTTAAAACCGAGTCAACAATGTTCAGAAGTTGTTAAGAACGCAAACAAAATACTTGGCTTTATAAGCAAGTCATTTGAGCATAAATCCAAAGATGTATTCCTAACTCTTTACAATTCCTTATTTCGCTCTCTCCTTGGAATATTGCGTTCAATCCTGGTGCACTTACTACCAAAAAGATATAGACAAGCTAGAACGAGTTAAACGTGGAGTTTCCAAAATTATACATTGCCTAAAGAACAAACCATATGAAGCGTCTTAGATAATTAAATGGATTTCCTTTAACCCAGCGCAGATTATGAGGCGACTTAATTCAAGTGTTCAAAATCATCAATGGCATCGACAATATGAACTATAGTAAATATTTCACTATCGACCAATCAAATTACACGCGGGGGAACGGTTGCAAAATTATTGGTAAATCTATTAACTTACACGAATCTAAAAATGTCTTCTTCAATCGAGATATCAACTTGTGGAATGGGATTCACCGAGATGTCATAGATGTCATAGATGTCATAGATGTCATAGATGTCATAGACTGCAACACCGTTGATTCTTTTAAACTTCGCCGAGACAAATACCATGCCTTAAATCCATGACTGCATTTGTAGATGAATAGTTTGTTTTCCCCTCTATTAAATTACTCACAACTGTCCCCTACTAACATCTCCTAATCTTGCCACGGACATTTGACCCAGGGCAGTCTTCCCTTTCCATTTTGCCTTAAATCCATGACTGCATTTGTAGATGAATAGTTTGTTTTCCCCTCTATTAAATTACTCACAACTGTCCCCTACTAACATCTCCTAATCTTGCCACGGACATTTGACCCAGGGCAGTCTTCCCTTTCCATTTTGCCTTAAATCCATGACTGCTTTTGTAGATGAATAGTTTGTTTTCCCCTCTATTAAATTACTCACAACTGTCCCCTACTAACATCTCCTAATCTTGCCACGGACATTTGACCCAGGGCAGTCTTCCCTTTCCATTTTGCCTTAAATCCATGACTGCATTATTTTGTAGATGAATAGTTTTTGTTTGTCCTCTATTGTATTACACACAACTGTCCCCTACTAACATCTCCTAATCTTGCCACGGGCATTTGACCCAGGGCAGTCTTCCCTTTCCATTTTGCCTTAAATCCATGACTGCATTTGTAGATGAATAGTTTTTGTTTGTCCTCTATTGTATTACTCACAACTGTCCCCTACTAACATCTCCTAATCCTGCCACGGACATTTGTCCCAGGGCAGTCTTCCCTTTCCATGTTTCCCTTATCCACTCTAAACTACTGCTTGGACACTTGGCCATCAGTGTATTGGAGGGCAAGCAGCCTTGAGGGGTCGCTGGACCTGTTGTTGCTTGCTTGATTTTCTTTGTAAAGGTTAGGACTGGACAAATATCATAATTGGTGTGCCCCACGGATCTGTGTTTTAACCTATTCTTCTCTCTGTATATAAAACAATGACCTTAATGATGATCTATCATGTAAAAATGCCATGTATTATATCAGGCTAAAAGAATACCTCTTATCAAATTTTGTTGGTAGAATAAAGTGTGGCCAAAGTCGGGCTACTCATAAATTGAAAGTTCAATATTGCTCGACATGAAAACATTGAATGTAGCATGGTAGCATTATTAAAACAAGTAAATCGTCCTTTCGTGGAAGAGTTGATAATACACCGTAAAACAATATCGAGAACATTGGGAATATTGATAGTGAGTTACCTTTGTCTGCTTTTAATCCTTCCTCTGTCTGTACAATCATGTTGGAGAGAGGGCCTTCTGTATCTTAGACTATGGCTATATTATGCTACAAACCCCATTTTTATACTCCTATTCTTCATTGAGTGACACATCTCCAACTTTGAAGTACATTTTCTCGTTTAAAAAAAACAAAAAACAGCGCTTATTTCTTCCTCTTAACCAGTGGAGCCCCGCCTATTTTTTTTATTTTTTGTTCACCAGAACCCGGCCCGTTTTCAAAATTTTTTTTTATTCCAGAAACAATAGCGAATGGGTTAGGAATGAAGGAAAAACCACGAAAAAACGCTCAAAAAGCTTAAAGAATGGTCCTACAGAGCCCCCGAAAATGTATTTTACAAGAGTAAACAATTGAAGGCAATTTCCCCAAAAAAACAGGTTATTGCGCGCTCACGCGCACGCACGTGGACTTTGAGAGTTTTCAACCATCGGCACGGTTGCGTGGGATACGTACACAGTTCCCATACAAATCTGAGCCCTCTTGAGTGGCTACACCTGAGGTTACGGTCGGAGCAATTAGGGTGACTCATCAGACGCATCGCTGGGGCTGTGCGTTACATACATAGGCGACGCGCCAGACGCGTCGCTGGGGCTGGACGGGTTAACTCCTCATACATGGGTATATTACTGCCAATATACCAATATAGGGTATACTATCATGGGCACTTCAATTACCCTGTTCATTCCATGTTTAAGTATATTATTTTACAGTATACAAATACATCATAAAGTAAATTCACATAGAAAACTATAGTCGATCAATTATAAGTAGGAGATAAATCGTTACCTCTACCCTCTTTTGACTCAATAAGTGCTAGAGCAACTGGGCTGAAAACGTCCACACCTATTCCCTGGCTAACTCTTTCCAAATGGTAAATAGGTTAGATCGATAACTTTAGTAATTTTTTAGTTATTAGAGGTTAAGTGTCATGATTTTGGCCTAATTATAGTGAATTATTATAACTCAGTCATATACAGCCATTGCTATTACCGTATATATGACCATATATATATATATATATATATATATATATATATATATATCTTGGTGGTCCTCCCCTCCCACCTCTTATCACAAGTTATAATTAATCCCCTGTCTGGTGTTTCTTTGTCTTATGGTTTATCTCTTCTGTCGAGCCTCACATTTTCATTCTGTTGTTCATATATTGTCATTCTTTTTTGGTTAATTGATTTTATTTATATAATTGATTATCTATCTAACTATCTATCTATCCATCTCTCCATTTACACACACATACACACACAGACACACACACACATATTTACATAAATATATAAATATATATATATATATATATATACTCTAACTCGTTGCGTGTGAGGTGAGGGTGGTTAGGGGTGAGATAGTGGTCTTTGATGGCTCCAGCCTGAAGGTGAAGAGTTAACCGACGTGAAAGACGAGTCTGCGTCATACCAATATAGGAATGAGGTCCACAGTCCTCATAATTACAGGTATGTTGGTAAATGACGTGATCGTCGGTCATCGGGCTCTTTATCTTGGTGGAGGCTGGTTTGTTGCGGAGAACGAGGTTGGAGGTCTTGGGGGATTTGTAATAAATTATTAATTTGATTTTGTTTTCCGGGTTGGTTGGGTGGACATGCTTGGAGATTATTTCTTTTAAGACGGCCTCGTCATTTTTGTGTTCAGAGGACATGTAATTGCGGTAGAAGATCTTAATTTCATTGGGGGGGTCAATGTTGGGAGGGCTTTGGGTGTACCATTTTTCAAGATGGTGGTTGATGGTGCTGGAGATGTCGGAGTTGGAGTATCCGTTATTAACTAAAACTTGGGATAGTCTTTCTAGTTCCTGGTGGGTGTCGGCCCAGGTAGAGCAGTGCGTGAGGGCTCTCCTAACATAGGCGGAGATGGAGGATAGAAGATAACGGCGGGGGCATTCACTATCACCGTTGAGGCATTGTCCTGTGTTAGTTGGTTTAATGTAGACGGTGGTTTTGAACCCATGGTCGTTCAGAGCTACGAGGATGTCGAGGAAGGGGAGTTGTCCATTGTTAGATTTTTCAAAGGTGAAGTTAAGTCCGGAGGAGGTCATGAAGCGACGCTGGAGTTCCTGTAGTTCGTGGAGGTCCTTGATTTGCACGAAGATGTCATCCACGTATCTACAGTAGACGGCGGGTCGTTGGGCAGCCAGGAGCTCTTCCTCGATGGTACCCATGAAAAAGTTCGCAAAAAGAACTCCTAGGGGGCTGCCCATCGCCACACCGTCTATCTGCTTGTACATGTTGCCCCGGGGGCAAAGGAAGGGGGCCTCCTTGGTACATAGCTCCAGTAGTGTTTTCAGGGCCTTCTCCGGGATGTCCAGTGTAGGAGTATCAGGGCAATGATAAATTCGACGTAGAATCATGTCAATGGTCCTATCCACTGGCACGTTGGTGAACAGGCTTTCTACGTCGAGAGAGGCGATTGTGGTTGTTGTTACGGGGGGCGTCTCGTAAAATTTCCAAGAAATCGTGGGCTGAGTTAAGGTTGAATTGGCTGGGCACGTACGGGGTGAGGAGGTTGTTCAGGGCCTTGGCGATCTGGTAGGTGGCAGTGGGGATCTGGGAGATGATGGGGCGGAGGGGTTCCCAGGTTTGTGTGTTTTGATGGTTCCGTACGCATAACCAGGGGTGTATTCTCCGACGAGTTTTTTAAGGTGGATCCCTCCTTGTTTGGCGTTGATGGCGGTGATGGTGGTGTTGGCAATACGTTTGATTTCGTCGGTTGGGTTGCGGGTGATCTTTTTAAATTTAGTGTTGTCACTTAAGATGACGTCCATTTTTCTAAGATATTCCTCCTTGTCATGGATCACGAGGCAGGAGGCTTTATCCGCACGACGGATGATGATGTTGGGGTTGTCTCTTAATAGTTTGGCAGCTTGGAAGTGTTGTTTGTTGAGTATTTTGCTATGGTGAGTTCCTCTGGTTTTGGCGGCTTCAGCGAGGAGAGTAGGTTGTAGGGCGGGAGTAGAGGTGACCTTGCCATCCTTCTTGAGTCGTAGGATGTCGTCCAGGAGGATTTCCGTTTCTAGGCGTTTCCGGTGGGGGCCAGGTTTGGAGCTGTAGTGGCAGTTGAGGCCTTTGTTGAGGAGGTCTTCTTGGTCCAGGGTCAGAATGGTGTTAGTAAGGTTTATATATCCTTTTGTTGGTTTGGGTAGTTTTAAGTTTCCGCCATAAAGACGGGCAAGCTTTTTTATGGTTGTGTTTTCGGCTTGTCTTCTGTGTTGTTCAAGGAGTTGTTCGAGGGCTGTGTTGATTTCGGCTTTGAGGTGGTCTGGAGGGGTTTCGTCTTCCCATATCCGTAGAAGAGCATCTCGTTCTTTACGAAGGTTGTTGGCGAGCTCACGTTTTTCAATTATTTGGTCCTTCACCAGTTCTTCACGAAACTGGAGGGTGCTGGTGCGATGTCTGGCATTCTCTCTGTTTACCTTTTATATCATTCCTTCCTTACTTGATAATGCTGGTTGTCCAGTGAAACGCGTCGTATATCCTGTATCATCATGTACTTTAATGTAACCCTGTACCACCATGAATTTTGCTCATCTCCTTCATCTACTTCCTGCCACCCAGCGAAAACTCATCAGAGACCTGGAAACTTTGAATAATAAAATTTCCAACGCAGAAATTGCCATTTCTTTCAACCTCGTATGTATTAAAGAAAATATATATATATATATATATATATATATATATATATATATATATATATATATATATATATATATATATATATATATATACAGAATATAATTATGTGGGTGGATGGGACTCGTTAGCCTTGGTCGGCAACTCATCAAGGGGACACAACCTTATACAAATCCGGGTGGATGGGACTCATCAGCCTTGGTTGGCAACCTGTCTACGGGAATAAACCTGATACAAATCCGTACTGCTTTTCTAAGGGTAAGGCAGGTTAGTGGATGGATTAGCCGAACACCACTGTAGAAATATAGTGCTAACAAGATACACAGAGGGCCTCGGAGTCGGACGGATCCTAAATTGAGTGGTCAATCCTGTAAGTCCTTCACTAAACTGGCTCGGGTTGTCCCTTTCAGAGGGAATAGTTCGGCTTGGGGGCATTCTGTGTATGGCCACCCTCGTAAGGGGAGTAAAGGCCGCGTCCCATACAGTACGTCAAGACACGACAACGGCCGATGTTAGCCGATTTAACAACTTTTTGCCGAATCGACACGTTTGACACGAGGCTCGCCAGACAAGGACAGCCGCACGTCACCACACGTCAGTCACACGTCACTCACACATCACTCACGACACATTTACGTCTGCCACACGTTAACTCGTGACCCTATTAAGATGTCAGTATGACACACACGTCCGCGCAACACGTTCACAGTACGCTAAGTTGGATGTTGATAGGATGTTAGTCGTTTGCCGGACGAGCAGCATATGTGCTGCGCAAGTGTGTCGCACGATACATACCTGTGTCATCCGACAGGGTCGACTCCTACGACAGAAGCACGACCAAGTACCCAAGCCTATATAAAGGTCGGGGGCCGTAGACCCCCACACAGTCTACCCATAGGTGGGCACTAACGCGATAAAGTAACGCGATAATGTAACGCGTTAACGATTTCGGGTTAACGTTTATCGGATAATTTTTTTTCCAGCTTTAACGAATTAACTAATGGTAACGTCATACTTTTTGTTCCAAAATAGTGATAATCAATCGTTAATTAACCCGCTGAGTGCCAGGGAGGCATATATACGTCCTCGCCGAAAACAAATCGTAGCAGCGAAGCGACTGCACCTATGACTTTCATATTTTTACTACATGTACCTTACCATTTAGGCTACCCACCACAAAAATCTCAAATCCCTCCTCCCACCCACTCGCTGACTGTCGGTCCCGTCAGAAGGAAAAAAATAGAAAATCTGTGGCGGTGAAACGACTACACTAATCGGTTCCATATTTGTGTGACAAGTCCCTTACCCTGCTGCCTTCCCCCCACCACACCCCCAACCGCCTCCCACCACCCACTTCTAGCGTATCCGTACGAAGAAAAGGAAAAAAAGGAAAATCCGTGGTGGCGAAACTACCTCACCAATCGGCTTCATAACACAAGTTAATTACCCTTCTACCTTCCCCCCACCAACCCCAAAACCACCCTCCCACCCATACATTCCGATACCATAAAAGTCTCTGTAGTCTCTATAGTGTCTTTTCAGCTACTTTCGGGACCATCGGGGACCTGATTTCTGGCGAGGGGAGTGTTTTGTTTTACCATTATCCTTCCTTTCTCTCCCAACTTGATAGATTTAGCCAAAAAAAAAAAAAAAAAAAAAAAAAATGGCACTGGCAGAAGCACACCGTCAAAATTGGCTGGCACTCAGCGGGTTAATTGCCAAACAGGCAGAACTCCGCAGAATAGTCAATAAATAGGTAAACTAAAAGCCGAACCGAACCCTAGTAATGGCAGGTGTTTTTTTTTCTAATAAAATAATGATAGCATTGCTGCATTTAAGATTTTTTATTTAAAATATGATAAATATCCATATCTTCGATAAATAACAATACAACGAAGTAACGATATCGTTATCGAAAGGATCGGATTGGTTGTCTGTTTTTAGTCGGGCGTTTGTCATGTCATGGTCGTGTCGAGCTTACTATAGTCTGGTTCGAACATTTTGCCCGATTAATTCCCGATTATTGTACGTCAAAAACGATTGCTGCACGTCCGAAAACCGATCGACATACGTCAGCAGCACGTCCAAAATTTAACGTTTTTTTTCCCCGACCATCAAAAACAGTCGGCTGAAAAATAGTGCATACACTAATTATTGGCCGACTTCACGGACCTGTCGGCGGGCACCCCGTCCAGTTCCAGATGAACTCGAGTAGAGCCGATTTATTTACACGATGTTGCTTGATCATGCACGATTTTTTCAAAAATTCAAATATTTTGAAAAGATCGGCTCTTGTCGGGTCTTTACGTACTGTATGGGACGCAGCCTTAAGTCGTCCGGCAATAGATAGATAGAGTATTATATATATATATATATATATATATATATATATATATATATATATATATAATATATATATATATATATATATATACCGGTATATATATATATATATACGGTATATATATATAAAGTATATATTTGATATTCAGTAAATATATTCATATGCATGTATACAAATATACATGTGTATTGCATAGTATGAGGCAACCAATAACTGTCCATTGTTTGTGTTCTATAATTATGTCAAAGCAAAATCTGAATTTGTTTTGCGGTTGTCCACTTTTGCGAGAATAATGGAGACAATGGAATGAACTTTTAAAAATATTCTCTGTAGTTTCTATTTGAGTATCATTCTACTTTCACTCTATTCATAAAACAAAGTATATACTGTTTATCTATAAGTATATACTTATAGATAAACAGTTATTTTCTTAATTATGAGGTGTTCAAGTATTACTGTCCGCGGCTGTACATCTTTATCAATGATTCTACATCGTGTACAAGTAAAATGTTTGATATTTCAATGTACTGTAACGTAGGCTATCACGGCAATCACAGAAGGCACAATTTACCAGTAACAGTAAACATTATATTTTATTGTTGTATCATATGTAATATTAGTTTATGAGAAGCTGCAGGTAAAACTTTGACTATTTTGGTAACGTGTAGCGTCATAAGGGGAACAGAGAGAGGGGAGTAATGTGTAGCGTCATAAGGGGAACAGAGAGAGGGGAGTAACGTGTAGCGTCATAAGGGGAACAGAGAGAGGGGAGTAATGTGTAGCGTCATAAGGGGAACAGAGAGAGGGGAGTAATGTGTAGCGTCATAAGGGGAACAGAGAGAGGGGAGTAATGTGTAGCGTCATAAGGGGAACAGAGAGAGGGGAGTAATGTGTAGCGTCATAAGGGGAACAGAGAGAGGGGAGTAATGTGTAGCGTCATAAGGGAACAGAGAGGGGAGTAACGTGTAGCGTCATAAGGGGAACAGAGAGAGGGGAGTAACGTGTAGCGTCATAAGGGGAACAGAGAGAGGGGAGTAATGTGTAGCGTCATAAGGGGAACAGAGAGAGGGGAGTAACGTGTAGCGTCATAAGGGGAACAGAGAGAGGGAGTAATGTGTAGCGTCATAAGGGGAACAGAGAGAGGGGAGTAACGTGTAGCGTCATAAGGGGAACAGAGAGGGGGAGTAACGTGTAGCGTCATAAGGGGGACAGTCAGAGGGGAGTAACGTGTAGCGTCATAAGGGGAACAGAGAGAGGGGAGTAATGTGTAGCGTCATAAGGGGAACAGAGAGAGGGGAGTAATGTGTAGCGTCATAAGGGGAACAGAGAGAGGGGAGTAATGTGTAGCGTCATAAGGGGAACAGAGAGAGGGGAGTAATGTGTAGCGTCATAAGGGGAACAGAGAGAGGGGAGTAACGTGTAGCGTCATAAGGGGAACAGAGAGAGGGGAGTAATGTGTAGCGTCATAAGGGGAACAGAGAGAGGGGAGTAATGTGTAGCGTCATAAGGGGAACAGAGAGAGGGGAGTAATGTGTAGCGTCATAAGGGGAACAGAGAGAGGGGAGTAATGTGTAGCGTCATAAGGGGAACAGAGAGAGGGAGTAATGTGTAGCGTCATAAGGGGAACAGAGAGAGGGGAGTAATGTGTAGCGTCATAAGGGGAACAGAGAGAGGGGAGTAATGTGTAGCGTCATAAGGGGAACAGAGAGAGGGGAGTAACGTGTAGCGTCATAAGGGGAACAGAGTGAGGGGAGTAATGTGTAGCGTCATAAGGGGAACAGAGAGAGGGGAGTAATGTGTAGCGTCATAAGGGGAACAGAGAGAGGGGAGTAATGTGTAGCGTCATAAGGGGAACAGAGAGAGGGGAGTAACGTGTAGCGTCATAAGGGGAACAGAGAGAGGGGAGTAATGTTCAATGTTTGAGTTACAGGGAGTGTGGCTGTTTTTTTTGGTTTCATTATTTATTCAGTTATTTATATTTATTCTAGCTTCCTCGCTAGATCTCCATCAAGCTTAAAACAAAACACCCCCTAGACAAGATAAATTTGTACATTTTTCGGTAGAAAAATGTCCCGGTTCCTCTTTAAATTACAGGCTCGCTATCACTCGCCAGGACAAAATTGACACCTAAATAACACGAAAGGTTTTAAAATTGACAACGAAATAGGGTAAAAAGTTTTAAAATCGTTAAACTAATGGGCCGAACGTCTTAAAATCTCAAAACTGATAAGGCTAAAAATGAGGGAGAAAGTGGTCCAGAAAACCGGGCCATTTCGCCTTAATGCTATGTCTGCATGAACTCTTGTGGTTTAATGAAAGGGTGAGTCCATACAGCATTGTTAATAATTATATACTGCAATAAATAATATTGTCATACAAAACACAAACAGTCTATTTTCCCGATGACAGCATGGATGGTTATACACACACATGTACACCAAACGCAAACACACAGACACACACACTACATAAATAAAGCAATACAACATGCACAAATACAGAAATAAACTCACACACACACACACACACACACAAATACAGACACAGAAACTCACACATACATGGATAAACACACACACACACAATTACAGACACAGCAACTCACACATACATGGATAAACACACACATACACACAAATACAGACACAGAAACTCACACATACATTGATGAACACACACACACACACACAGTTCACCTAGCTGTAAATAGGTACCTGGAATAAGTGGACGACGTTGTGACGTCCCATCTGGGGTTGGCAAAAATGGTACAAGGCGAGATGGGTATCATATGGTTCACCTAAGCTGATGGCTACCTAAGCCTTCGGGCGAGACGGTACCGTCTATAGTGAGAATGGTACCATACAGATCCACCCTAAGCCTTCGTTTCCGATGTCGCCAATTGGCTAAATACAGACTACACACACATCCACAGCCATTCCAACAGTACATAAAACACTTAACATGCATTTCACGCAATACATTCCCAGTTAAGGAGGCGCGATAATAATGAGCTTAGCTCGCATTGCGTGGATTCCCCTTGACGAACAAGTAACTGAGTAACTGAGTAACACACACACAAAGACAGACACAGAAACTCACACATACATGGATAAACACCCACACACACAAATACAGACACAGAAACTCACACATACATAGATAAACACCCACAAGAATTAGTGTCGTTAGATGTAAGCATTTGACTCTAGGTAGAAGTAAATAACTCTCGGTCTAGCGGGAAAGTAGCTAAATTGACAACCCTGCAGAGAGGCACATATACATCAAAGCCCAGACCAGCCCAACTGGAGAACTGTCAAAGCAAAACCTAGTGTGGGACAGTGATGTAAATACTGACTCATCAGTTTCTGTGAAGATACAATTTTTCTCTCTCTCTCTCTCTCTCTCTTCTATTTAAGCATCTCAATTACATGTGGCAATGGTCAAAGTGAGAAAAACTAGCTAAACACAAGTTTTGAACACTACCTGAAGACCAGTTAATGTGAACATTTTAACAATGATCAACATATACAATCTTATTGCAAGTGTGAGTGAACTTTGCATTTTAATTCATTAACGCCTTACGTGCGGGCCCGTCAGTAACTTCTACTACCTGCCAAGCGGGTGGTTTTACCCTAAACGAGCTTATTTCCGAGCTCTTTTTCGTGCATAAATAAGAGCCAGAGCGTAATACAATTATGTATCGCTGAAAGGGCGATAATTGAGCTTTCCAATGACACCAGAACCATCCTTCTACGACCACTGGTTCTCTTGCAACGATCGTGCAAGACGAAGGAAAAATCCCTAAAATACGGTAATTTCCTTACATAATTCCCTGTGTAGAGAGGTAGTGAGTGTGGATGTGTGTGGAGGGGACGTCAGTTGCCGCGCGGGACCCGTGCCGAACGGTCAGAGCCGACCTACGGTCCTCCCACTGCTCGTCTCTCTCTCAGAGCCAATTATTGCCCAAAATTGCACACCGCCTTAAGTCGGTCCCCGCCACATAGTCCTTTCTTCTCTAGACCGACTTAAGTCCGGTCCCGCCAGTTAAGAGTTAATATCAATACAATCATAGACACAGAAAAAGTAACAGTCCACATGACAGAGTATCTGTAGAGAAATGAACGTTGGTACTCCGATATACAGTATACTGTAAATCTTATATTATCATACTGTATGTTATACTGTAGATATCTTCTCTACTTTGGGATTTTTCAACCATAATCTAAAATCTGTCACCTGTCCTATCTCTCCGGTATGGCCTCCCGATCCTCTCAACCGGCAGCTCTTTGGCGCTGCCGACTGGGAGGCTCTTCAGCAGTACTTCTTTGATTTCCCATGAAATGACTTTTGCTTCCATGGCCGAGGACCCTCGGAGAGTGCTGAGAGCTTTACCGAGGTAATCCTTTCGGGCATGGAAGCATACATTCCATTTTCTTACTCTCAGTCTAATACAAACAAATCTTGGTTCACTCATGCTTGTTCTACTGCTGTTCGCAACAAGGAGGAACCATTCAAACGGTACCGACGCCTTAAAATTTAAGAATCTCATTCTTCCTATGTTTCTGCCCGGAATCAAGCCAAATCTGTTCTTCGACTTGCCAAACACTCATTCATCAATAATAAATGCACTGAATTATCCAACTCTAGCTCTTCCCAATCTTTCTGGCATTTTGCCAAAAACCTCTCCAACAATTTTTCTTCTTCGTCTTTCTCTCCCCTTTTACACTCTGATGGCACAACCATTACTTACTCAAAATTACGCAAAATTATCAGTAAATCTTTTAACTCGCACGAATCTAACAATTTCTTCCCCGAGACGTTATAGACTTCAGCACCGTTGATTCATTTAAACTTCGCCTAGACAAATATCTTGCATCAAACCCGCGACTGACTGCATTTGTAAATGAATAACTTTATTTTATCCCCCCTCAGTTACTAACCTATCTGTCCCCTACTAACTTCCTAATCCTGCCACGGATATTAGTCCCAGGGCAGTAATTCCCTTTCCAATGTTCCCTTACCCACTCCAATCCACTGTTTGGACAATTGATCCTCAGTGTTTTGGAGGACAAGCAGCCTAGAAGGGTCACCAGATCTGTTGTTGCTTGATTTCCTTTGTACTCCTTTGTACTTCTTCCTCTGTCAAAGCATACCTCTTTGTTCAATTTTTTGCTAGAAACTCCACCGTGGATGATTCCAGTGCTATTCCTCCCTCTCCACCCAACTCTTCTACTTATGCCTAATATCCTAATCTCTTCTAAAAATGTACTTTCTACCCTCTCTGGTCTTAATACTAAGAAGGCGTACGGTCCGGACGGTGTTCCTCCTGTTGTACTAAAAAACTGTGCTTCTGTGCTGACTCCCTGCCTAGGCAAACCCTTTCCTCTCTGTCTCTCCTCTAATGTCTTCACTTCTTGCTGGAAGTTTGCTCTCATTCAATCTGTCCCAAAGAAGGGTGACCGCTCTCAACTCTCCAACTATCGTCCAATCACTCTTTTCTCCTGTATCTCTAAAGTTTTTAAAACTATTCTTGCTTCCAAGTTTCTTAAGCATTTCTAATCTCTTAATCTACTCTCAGATCGCCAGTATGGCTTCCTTAAATTAAGGGTCACTCTACTAGTGATCTTTTTTCATATCTTACTAACTCTTAGTCATCCTCCTTTCGGGACTTTGGTGAGACCTTGTCTATTGTATTAGACATATCAAAGGCCTTCGACAGAGTCTGGCAAAAATCTTTAATTTCTAAACTTCCCTGCTTCAGTTTCTATCCCTCCATGCGTGCCTTTAATTGTCTCTAATTTCTTTTCCGACCGTTCCATAGCTGTGGTTTTGGACTGCCATCTCTCACTTCCTCATTCTATCAACTCCGGTGTTCCACAGGGCTTTGTCCTATCTCCCATTACCTTTCTAATTTTCATAAAATAATTATCTTTTCAACTGTACCTTCAGTCTCATCCATTCATATGCAGAAGACTCTACCTTACACTACATATTAAGTTTTTCAGAACGCCCAAGCCAGCAATCCCTCAAAAACAAATGTAATGAAGCCATACAACACTTATCTTCTGATCTACAGTAACTACCATTTCCAATTGGGGCAGAGAAAACCTTGTTGCCTTTAATGCTTCCAAAACCCAATTTCTCCATCTTACTACCCACTGGGATCTCCCAGAGGACTATACTTTTGTCTCCCTCACTCACATAGAAAACAAAAATGTGGTCGTGGAACAGTGACAGTCGCTCCCTGGGCTGCGTGGACTGAACGGGTGTGATAGACTGGAGACAGAAGAGGCAATTGCAGAAGTTGGGGTAGCTACATTGCATGACATTACTCTTAAAGAGTACTGCACCCCCCCCCCCCCCCCAACATCTCTACGCTGTTGTAGACTGTCGATTGTATGTGTGCTGTCTTCATCTTTTCTCAGGCCAGTTACCAGTCTTCTAGCCCTGTTGTGTATCGAGTCCAACAAAGTCAAGTGTATTTGCACTGCCCCCATCCAGGACAGTGTAGCATATTCCATGGTTGATCGGACTTGATGGGACTTGTATAACATCAGAAGACTCTTGGGAGTCAGAAGATGTACGATTCTTCTTAAATAGCAGAGCTTTATTGATGCAACTCTTGCTATGTTTGTTTTATGTGTTTGTTGAATGAGAGAGAGCTGTTAACGGTTACACCAATAATTGTTATTTGACTATTTTTTTCTGGAAAACAATCCCATCCATGTTAAGTTGAGCTGGATTTGCTTGATGTCTCCTGGATATTAAGAACATTTTTTTTTTTCGGCTGCATATTTGACTTGCAAGATGAGCCCCCAGTGTGAGATGATGTTGATGTCCAGTTGAAGCTGCATAATTATCTCTCTCTCTCTCTCTCTCTCTCTTTCTGGAACCATCGATATCTGGCATGTGTGAGTGTTTGTGTGTGTGTCTGTGTAGGGAACTGGGGGAGGAAAGTGCTTTAGTGTGTTCATGCGTGGGGGAGGATGGGAGGTGGGGCTGTGTGCGGAGGGAGTTGTGTTTGTAAGTGTGATGGGAATTGTGTTTTTGAGTTTTATGTGTTGTGTTTGTATATTGGTGTGTTGGAAGTTGTGTTTGTGTGTTTTATGTGTTGTGTGGATATATTGGGAGCTGTGTTTGAGTGTTGGGTGTTGTGTTTGTGTGTCGGGAGTTGTGTTTGTGAGTTTTATGTGTTGTGTATTATATATTGGTGTGTTGGGAGTTGTGTGTGTGTGTTTTATGTGTTGTGTTTTGTATATTGGTGTATTGGGGGTTGTGTGTGTGTGTTTTATTTGTTGTGTTTGTACATTGGTGTATTGGAAGTTGTATTTGTATATTGGGAGCTGTGCTGTGTTTGTGTGTTGGGTGTTGTGTTTGTGTGTTGGGTGTTGTGTTTGTGTGTTGTGTTTGTGTGTTGGGTGTTGTGTTTGTGTGTTGGATGTTGTGTTTGTGTGTTGGGTGTTGTGTTTGTGTGTTGGGTGTTGTGTTTGTGTGTTGGGTGTTGTGTTTGTGTGTTGTGTTTGTGTGCTGGGTGTTGTGTTTGTGTGTTGTGTTTGTGTGCTGGGTGTTGTGTTTGTGTGTTGTGTTTGTGTGTTGGGTGTTGTATTGGGTGTTGTATTGGGTGTTGGGTGTTGTGTTGTGTTGTGTTGTGTTGTGTTTGTGTATTGGGTGTTGTGTTTGTGTGTTGTGTTTGTGCGTTGCATGTTGTGTTTGTGTGTTGTGTTTGTGTTGGGTGTTGTGTTTGTGTGTCGGGTGTTGTGTTTGTGTGTTGGGTGTTGTGTTTGTGTTGGGTGTTGTGTTTGTGTGTTGTGTTGGGTGTTGTGTTTGTGTTGGGTGTTGGGTTGGGTGTTGGGTTTGTGTTGGGTGTTGTGTTTGTGTGTTGGGAGTTGTGTGTTGGGTGTTGTGTTCGTGTGTTGTGTTGGGTGTTGGGTTGGGTGTTGTATTTGTGTGGGGTGTTGTGTTTGTGTGTTGTCTTTGTGTGTTGGGTGCTGTGTTTGTGTGTTGTGTTGGGTGTTGGGTAGGGTGTTCTGATTGTTGTGTTGTGTTGGGTGTTGGGTTGGGTGTTGTGTATTGTGTGTTGTATTTGTGTGTTGGGTGTTGTGTATTGTGTGTTGGCTTTTGGGTGTTGTGTTGGGTGTAGTGTATTGTGTGTTGTGTTTGTGTGTTGGGTGTTGGGTTGGGTGTTGTGTATTGCGTGCTGTGTTTGTGTGTTGGGTGTTGTGTATTGTGTGTTGGCTGTTGGGTGTTGTGTTGGGTGTAGTGTTGGGTCTTGTGTGTTGGGTGATGCGTTTGTGTGTTGGGAGTTGTGTTTGGGTGTTGTGTGTGGGTGTGGGTGTTTTTGTGTTGTGTTTGTGTGTGGGTGTGGGTGTTTTTGTGTTGTGTTGTGTGTGGGTGTTTTTGTGTTGTGTTGGGTGTTGGGTTGGGTGTTGTGTATTGTGTGTTGTGTTTGTGTTGGGTGTTTTGTATTGTGTGTTGGTTGTTGGGTGTTGTGTTGGGTGTAGTGTTGGGTGTTGTGTATTGGTGTTGGGTGATGCGTTTATGTGTTGGGAGTTGTGTTTGTGTGCTGTGTTTGTGTGTTAGGTGTTGTGTTTTTGTGTTGTGTTTGGTGTTGGGTATTGTGTGTTGGGTGTTGTGTATTGTGTGTTAGGTGTTGTGATGGGTGTTGTGTTGGGTGTTGTGTATTGTGTGTAAGGTGTTGTGTTGGGTGTTGTGTATTTTGTGTTGGGTGTTTTGTATTGTGTGCTGGGTGTTGTGTAAGGTGTTGTGTTGGGTGTTGTGTGTTGGGTGTTTTGTATTGTGTGTTGGGTGTTGTGTTGGTTGTTGTGTATTGTGTGTTGGGTTTTGTGTTGGTTGTTGTGTATTGTGTGTTGGGTGTTGCGTATTGTGTGTTGGGTGTTGTGTATTGTGTGTTGGGTGTTGGGTGTTGTGTTGGTTGTTGTGTTGGTTGTTGTGTTGGGTGTTGCGTATTGTGTGTTGGGTGTTGAGGATTGTGTGTTGGGTGTTGTGTATTGTGTGTTGGGTGTTGTGTATTGTGTGTTGGGTGTTGTGTTGGTTGTTGTGTTGGGTGTTGCGTATTGTGTGTTGGGTGTTGTGTATTGTGTGTTGGGTGTTATGTTGGTTGTTGTGTATTGTGTGTTGGGTATTATGTTGGTTGTTGTGTATTGTGTGTTGTGTTGTTGTGTTGGTTGTTGTGTATTGTGTGTTGGGTGTTGTGTATTATGTGTTGGGTGTTATGTATTGTGTGTTGGGTGTTGTGTAGTGTGTGTTGTGTTGTTGTGTTGGTTGTTGTGTATTGTGTGTTGGGTGTTGTGTATTATATGTTGGGTATTCTGTTGGTTGTTGTGTATTGTGTGTTGGGTGTTGTGTATTGCGTGTTGTGTCGGGTGTTGTGTTGGGTGTTGCGTATTGTGTGTTGGGTGTTGTGTATTGCGTGTTGGGTGTTGTGTTGGTTGTTGTGTATTGTGTGTTGGTTGTTGTGTATTGCGAACTGTGTATTGGGTGTTGTGTATTGTGTGTTGGGTGTTGTGGTGGTTGTTGTGTATTGTGTTTTGGGTGTTGTGTATTGTGTGTTGGGTATTCTGTTGGTTGTTGTGTATTGTGTGTTGGGTGTTGTGTATTGCGTGTTGTGTTGTGTGTTGTGTTGGGTGTTGTGTTTGGTGTTGTGTATTGTGTGTTGTGTATTGTGTGTTGGGGTGTTGTGTTTGTGTGTCGGGTGTTTTGTTGGATGTTGTGTTGGGTGTTGTGTTTGTGTGTTGGGTGTTATGTGGGGTATTGTGTTTGGTGTCGTGTTGGGTGTTGTGTTGTGCATTGTATGTTGGATGTTGTGTTGGGTGTTGTTTTGGGTATTGTGTTTGTGTGCTGGGTGTTGTGTTGTGTGTTGTGTATTGTGTGTTGTGTTGGGTGTTGTGTTGGGTGTTGTGTTGTGTGTTGTGTATTGTGTGTTGTGTTGGGTGTAGTGTTGGGTGTTGTGTTTGTGTGTTGGGTGTTGTGTTGGGTGTTGTGTATTGTGTGTTGTGTTGGGTGTTGTGTTGGGTGTTGGGTGTTGTGTTGGGTGTTGTGTATTGTGTGTTGGGTGTTGTGTATTGTGTGTAGGACGATGTGTTTGTGTGTTGGGTGTTGTGTATTGGGTGTTTGGTGTTGTGTTGAGTGTTGTGTATTGAGCGTTGTGTGTTGTGTATTGTGTGTTGGGTGTTGTGTTTGTGTGTTGGGTGTTGTGTTTGAGTGTTGGGTGTTGAGTTTGGTGTTGTGTTGGGTGTTGTGTTTGGTGTTGTGTTGGGTGTTGTGTATTGTGTTGGGTGTTGTGTTGGATGTTGTATTTGTGTGTTGTGTATTGAGTGTTGGGTGTTGTGTATTGTGTGTTGGGTGTTGTGTTTGTGTGTTGGGTGTTGTGTATTGTGTGTTGGTTGTTGTGTTTGTGTGTTGTGTTTGAGTGTTGGGTGTTGTGTTAGGTGTTGTGATGGGTGTTCAGTTTCTGTGTTGTGTATTGTGTGTTGGGTGTTGTGTATTGTGTGTTGGGTGTTTTGTTGGGTGTTGTGTATTATGTGTTGTGTATTGTGCGTTGGGTGTTGTGTTTGTGTGTTGTGTATTGTGTGTTTGGTGTTGTGTATTGTGTGTTGGGTGTTGTGTATTGTTTGTTGGGTGTTGGGTGGTGGGTGTTGTGTTTGTGTGTTGTGTATTGTACTCACCTAATTGTAGTATACAGGATTTGAGTTTTTAGGCTCGTATTGTCCCGCTTCCGAAGATTCTGTTATCTAATCAGGCTTTACAAATTTGGATATTCCCCGCACCCACCACTTCATCATCCAACTGATTCCACATATTAACACTTCTATATGTAAAGCTGAATTTCCTCACATCTCCTTTACATCTGCCTTTCTTTAACTTGCAACTATGTCCTCTAGTCCTCCCTGTATCTCCCTCGATAAAGTCCTCCTTGTCTATCCATTTCAATCTCCTAACATATTTATACATCAAAATCATATTAGTCCATGAGCCAAGACCCGAATTTTGGGATATCGGTACCACCCGGGGTGACTAATTCTCTTAGGTGTTTTTAGCTTGCTACATGTCTCTAGTTTATGTTTTGATATGATAGCCCTTGCACATTGGTAGCTTAATGGTCGTTATCACTTCTTGAATAGACATACCCTACCGAAAATTCCGAAATTTTTTAAAATGTCAAATTTGGGGACAGGAATGCCTAAATGTCAACAAAATGCATATAGTAATTGTCACATTTAATACAAGTCCTGTAAATACACACTAAGCATGCCATGGGCTTGTACATACTATTATGGCAAATTACTACTCCTAAATATCATCTACGTCAGACTCGGAATCTGACTGTTGTGCCACCGGCTCTTCTTCAATAGCCTTGTTCTGACATGTCTGTAACCTGCACATGTCCGTGCATTTTAGACCATTGCTGAGGCAAGTACACTTAGGGAGTTCGCATGACCGCACACACTTGCAAGACAGTAGCTGCATAACAGCATCTGGTGCTGGTGAGCCTCGCATCCAGTTGACGGCAAGCTTACCGTCCTCATCTGTCATCCAACCGCAGTCTGTTGGGTTCGCAACAAATGGCTGGCTCTGAAGACTTCTCCTCCAGATCGCAGCCTGGTAGTTTGCACGCAGTGCATGCATGAAGAGGCAGTCCTCACAAGGAGGGAGTTGACTTGACTCTACCTCTCCACGTCTTGCACAGAACAGCTCATACCGAAGCTTGTTTACCTTAGTTGTGTGGGTAGATGGTAGGTACATGTGGCAGGTGATTTCCTGTAGCTTCTCAAAGAGTTCAGGAGACACTTCCCATGAGCGTCCAAGTTCGTGAAAAGCATGCTGGTATGTCTTGTCCATCTTCACCTGCTTGAGTGTCGTCATCTTCCCTCGGCCAGCGAATGCACTGACGGTATCACAGCCTGTAAAGGCATGCATACCAATCAATGAATCACACACGCTGCCTCCCAGTGTGCGGCTCAGTGTGGTGATATCCAGGAATCTTGTCCGGTTCTTCGTCCCGCACTTCTGGAACAGATGGGATGGGATCTTGTGGCACATGCCAAGACACAACACCATGACGTCTGTATCTTCTGCAGTGATGATGACAGACTTGTTCCCAGATTCTGCTGCATGAAGTGCATGGAGAAGAAGGCGTGTGTCTGCTTCTTCTTGAGTTGACTTAAGCTCAGGAGCCTCTTCCCACTGCTCTTTGGTGATCTTGAAGCAGCGCTGCTCACATGTGACATACAGCTCCTTGTCCTTGAGCTTCTCCCTGTGCTGTGGTGCCTTCCATTCTTCTACCAAGAACTTGATAAGACTTGCCTTGTTGGAGGAACTACCGAGTAACTTTCTCCACTGCTGGATGTTGTGCCCAGGTTGAATGTTCTTGAAATGAATTCCTGTGCCTGCACTTCTTTTGGCTCGTTCTGCATCCTTGATGGATGTCTCCTTGTAGATATCAAACACAACATCAATGCGCCTGCTCTTAGCACCTTCATGAACAGCGTGACTCAGTGCTGTACCTGCAAGCTGTGAAAAAGTTTTGTCGTTTCCCTTCAGTTTGTGGACCAGGCTCATCCCATCAATTATGGTAGCAGAGGGCTCGGGTATCACTTCTGCAGGAGAAACATTCCTCTCTAACTCCTTTGCGAGGGCAGCCTTGTTGGTCTTGCGGAGAGACCCATCACCGCTGGCAAGTGCCCAAGGCAAAGGCCCCAGGGGATGAGCCAAGACATCACTCATTTTGAGCTTTCTGTTCTTTGTCTTTGAATCCTGGACTTCCTTGGTAGTGTCGACATACGCAGTCTCAATCCTAGGTGGCCCTGCCCGCCGCCCAACATTGTATATTGGCAGCATTGATGATGTCTGAGTGATGCTTCTTATCTTGGACTTGGTAATCTCTGGCAGGACTTTCTCTGGCACAGAGCCTGCAACCTTGGACTGGACAGCAATGCCATTGACTCTATGAGAAGTACCTGCTCCACTTAGGGTCTCTTCAAGTCGGTCAATGTTATCCCAGGCCAGGGTTGTGAACACACCAGGGTAGATGTTTGCTGGCAGTGGAATGTCATCCTTTGAGCATTCCAGCTTCTGGATACAAAGGGCTGTATCGATCTCCTCAAACATTGAGTAAGACACACAGTGACCAAGACGATTCAGAGTTCGGATCAGTTCTGTGTTTCCTGTCAAAGACTTTACAGCATTGGTCAGCAGTACGTGCTTGGGTGGTTTTGTCTTGCCACTGGTAACAGCAAAGACCAAGTCACTGCCAAAGGAAGTGGCAAGACGTTGAGCTCTTTCAGAGGGAGTTTCACACTCACACTCTCCTGTCAGCAGGGTGTGCAGGAATTGAGTGACTGCTGCAGGAATGACATTCTGATCTGTATCGGGAGGCCATGGCTGACTCACATCTTGTTTATTGATCTCATTCCTCAGCTGCATTCCTGCTTTGGTTAAGACATCTTCAGAGTTAGCTGCTCTTGCTTCTTGCAGGTCTTTTGCCATTTTGTGTGCTTGCCGGGCAAGGTCGTCCATTGAGAGGCTGCGTGGATAGATTAGAAGCTTTCCTTTCTCATCTGGGACAAAGCGTAGTGATTCTCCAAACTCGGTTTCAATCTTTCGGCGAACATGTTTCTTTGTCGCTGGTTTCAGTTGGATAATACCACGGGACATCATGGATCTCTCAAGCCTAGATGTGAGGTTTGTCATAGGCAGTACCTCTGGGTTGGGGAATAATTTGGTCCTTATATACAAGCAGAGTTCCTCGAGGGCTTCTGTCTCAACCTCTTCGTAGCGTGCTTCCTCGCTTTCTTCCTGATTTTCACCTGCACCCGACCTGGCGGCCGCTGGGAAATCATCTTTTGTGAAGAGTTTGTAGCACGACTTGTGGTAGTGACCCTCTGCAGCAACAAGGTCTCTGCTAACTAAACCAAGGATTCTCTGGTTGAGTTTCCTTATTGCTGCTCTGCGAATCTTCTCATCTGCTCGTAGCTCAACACACTGTATGAGTGGCTCCCTTGTCTTTGTTGGTTTTATGTACTTGCTTGACTTCTCGCAGAAGATACATACTTTGGCATACACCCTGCTAGTACTAGGGGCATCCCTTGATGCCCTCCTCCTGGGGTCGACGCTTGCTGATTCTATCTTGACACCCTTGGCAAGGATAGAATCCAGTGACTTCTTCATTGTAAAGAGACTACGACATTTACGGTGATAATGTATGTGTGGTATTCCTCCTTCTTCAAGGCCCTTGGCTGCTTCCAGGACTGGATCATGCTGCCTGATTTCTGCAGCCCTGAGCAATGTGTTCCAGGAGTCCAAATCCTGTGGTGACACCAGAGCATCGCTGTCATCATCAGAGCAGTGGATGATACAGTCGATCCGTGCTCTCTTCCTCGCAGATGGTTCCATCCTGCCGTCAAACAGTCGACACACACCTGCAAAAAATATCACCATTAAACCATGAACAAACAAACACATTACATGGAAACCACTCTACATATGTTTGCTCCTTCCAATAATAAATTATCCCCAAAATATAACAAAAAATCCCCAAATATGAAATAAACCCCTAAATATGGAGAAACTTGAAATACACATCGGAATAATTCTTGTAGAGAATCAAATAAGCTACAAGAGCTGTTAGAATATTTTTCAATGTTCCCCATATTTAAGGATTTATTCTAGATTTAGAGGAAAATATCCAAAATATAGAGTATATTCCGAAATATGAGGAAATTTGAAAAATACCTAGGAACAACTCTGGTAGAGAATATAATTCTACATAGGTGTTCAAAGTTTCGCGATGATTGTGTGATGGATTTTAAAGAAAATGAGGAAAACGCCGAGCGTCACGCTAAAAATCTTTATTTTTGGGTAGCGCCCCTATTGCATCAAAAAAATTAGACTAAGCTACCAGTGCGAGAAGGCTATCATATCTTAATGTACTTACAGTCACTCTATAAACATTTTAGTACCATTCGTGTTTAGTCACCCCAGGTGGTACCGATATCTGGCCTGGCTCATGGACTATATCCCCTCTTTCTCTTCTTTCACCTAGAGTTGGCAAGTTCAATCTCTCTAATCTCTCTTCATATGTCAGTTCTATTAGTTCTGGAATCATCTTAGTTGCAGCTCTCATTACTTTCTCCAACTTAATTATATGTTTTTTTAATATGGGGTGACCACACCACTGCCGCATATTCCAATTTAGGTCTCAGCATTGATTTTATTATATTTACTAGCATCTCTTCATTCAAATAGTTGAATGCTCTTTTCACTTTATTCAACAGACCATAAGCTTCTCCCACTATTTTGTTAATATGGCTCTCGGGTGAAAGATCTCCCCGTATTATAATGCCCAAGTCCTTTTCTTTCTCTGAGGAGTTAATCATTCATTCTCCTAGTTTATATTCCCAATGAGGTCTTCTTTTACTCACACCCCCTTCCATCACATGACATTTATCGTTGTTAAAATCCAATTTCGACATCTTGCTCCATTGGTCTATCTTATCCAGATCACTCTGTAGCTCTCTACAACTGTTTTCGTCCACTATATGTTTCATAATCTTTGCATCGTCAGTAAACATATTCATGTATGCATTTATTTCCTTTGGCATGTCATTTATATAGACCAGAAACATAATTGGAGCCAACACTGATCCCTGTGGAACTCCACTTGTAACATCCTTCCATGTTGATAAGCTGTCTCTTATCATGGTTCTCATCTGTCTTCCCGAGAGATAGTCCTCCATCCATTTTAACAAATTACCCTGAACCCCTCCAAACTTCTTCAACTTCCATCTAAGTCTACTATGAGCAACTCTGTCAAAGGCCTTCTTTATATCAAGATACACACAGTCCACCCATCCTTCTCTCTCTTGTAGCATATCTATCATCCTATTATATAAGCTCAGCAGATTAGTAACACATGATTTTCCCTCTCTGAATCCAAATTGTCTTACAGTAAGTACATTATTGTCTTCCTAGTTCTTTATCCATCTTGTCTTAATAATCTTCTCACACATTTTACAAACAACACTTGTCAGTGACACTGGTCTATAGTTTAGCGGCTGCTCCCTACTCACACCTTTGTAGATTGGTACTATATTAACCCTTTTCCAGTCTAGTGGTAATTTTCCAACTTCAATAGAGTACTTAATTATTTAATATAAAGGTTTTACCAATTCCTAAGCACATTCTTTTAGAATCCATCCTGCTATATTGTCTGGGCCCATAGATGTTATCACATCTAGCCCCTTCATAAGTTCTAGTAGTTCCTCTGGTTGGAAAATAATATCCCCCAATTTTTTATCATTTTGGTATATAATCTCTGGTTCTAAAAATTGTTCATCCATATCATAAACTGAATGTATTGTATTATTCATGACTTCACATATATTCTCATCATCCTCATACATATTGTCTCCTTCCCTTAGCTTCATTATTTTGTCCTTAACCTTCATTTTGATATTTACATAACTGTAGAACAATTTAGGATCACTTACACATTAAATTTTTTCCACAATGTTTTTTTCATAATGTCTTGCTTCCTGTTTCCTAATTCTGACATACTCGTTCCTCAGCTTCCTATATGTATTCCAGGTCTGTTCAAAATTTTCTCCTTCTGGCTATGTTCCATGCCTTATTTCTCTTATCCCTAGCTATTCTACATTTATCATTAAACCAGTCTTTTATCTTTTCAGTCTTATTTCCTTGTCTTGGCACATACCTGTTTACAATATCACCATAAATGTTTTTTATACACACAGTATTTATCATTAACATTTTTTTCTGTTGAATTTCACTCCAGTCTGCATCCCTGAAGCAACTTTTTAATAGCTTTAAATCTGCTTTCCCATAGTTCAATCTCCTTTCTTTGTGTTCTTCTCTCTCTAGCATTGTTGGATAACCCATCAGGATTTCCATTTCAATTAACACATGATCACTATTTCCCAGCGGAGGTAGGTATTTACTAAGTATTTGTAATCATATCTGGATCTCTTGAAAATACCAAGTCTAATCTAGACGATTCATCTTTACCCCTTCGTCTTGTGTTTTCCTTAATATTCTGAATTAGCAGGTTTTCTGTAACCAAGTCTAGTAGTACATTCCCCCAAGAACTCATATTACTACCTGCGTCTCCCTCCTCCCAATTAACCTCTCTACAAATAAAATCCCCTCCCAATATTAACTCGTTGTTTCTGTGAAATAAGTGTTCCATAGTTTTGATCATCTCATAGTTTAATCCTTGTGTGACGCTCACCGCTTCCCCCAGAACCGCATAGCTTACTCGCTAGGACTCGCCAGGGCAGATAATGTAGCTACAGTCTACCTATCATTGTGTACTTTCCTTCTCGAGAAAGCTTGTGTTGCAGACAGTTCAGAACTGTTCTTTGTTTTCGTCTGTCACAATCCTTTCTATTTTATTTAGTCAATTGAAAGTATTGTGTTAAGTAATTGAATGATGGGAAGGCGAGCGGGAGAGAGAGAGAGAGAGAGAGACCAGGTGGTGTGACTTGGTGGTGAGTGTGGCACGTGGCCGGCCCCCTTACATAGGCCTCGCGGGATTCATTGCCTCCTGCCTAACACGGCCTACTAGGCGGCTGCTTACTGGGCGACTGTCGCGCGCCCTCGCGCCATTCCTGCGAACTGGGACTCCACCCTTGCGGTCCCTGGAAATATCCTGGTCAGATCCTTCCCAGACAGCATACTCTAAGCATCTCCCATGAACTGTTCCACACTCTTGTCTTAGAATCTTTCTCTCCTACTGCCTCTATCATTTCCACTACTTCCTCACCTTTTATTAATATCAATCCCCCTCTGGTTCCCTGCATCCACACCTTGAATTGGTGGCCAGACTGTATTATATGCTGGATCTCACATTTCTTATGTACTAGGCTAATGTTGAAGATAGTCATTGTCTTTTTGGGAGAATGTATTGCTCGGACTGTCTCCATCAATCACTAATGTTTCTACAGGGTTAAATAATGCTAGACTAGGGATCAGGTACCTTGCTGTTGGTGTTTTCACTGTGTGTAGGCTACTTTTGAGCTGCACGACACTACGGATTCTGTGGGTTACCTGGGTGGATCTTTTGTCTGTGTACCTTGGAGTTTAGACTGTAGTGCGTGAGGGCTGCTTGCCTAATCCACCCAACACTGTTCTAACTCTATTTGCTTTTACTTTTGAGGGTCAAGGTCCACACTAGGCAGGGTGGTTTGCCCCTGGGGGGATCACCGGGTATTTCTAACATCATTGCATCTCCTCCTCCTCCTCAAGGTTTGACCCCAGAGATGCTCTTTCAGCTCGAGATAGCTAAGATGGAAGAGAGAAAAGAGCTAGCTAAGATAGAAGAGAGAAAAGAGCTAGCTAAGATAGAAGAGAGAAATGAGCTAGCTAAGATAGAAGAGAGAAAAGAGCTGGCTAGGATGCAGCAACAGACGAGGGAAGCTGAGCTTAGGACTGAACTAGAATCTACAAGATACTGTGCCGACATGGATTTAGAGAAGTCTCGTGTTGAGACGACGGGACAGCGACTCGGTACTGGAAACCGTGCGCATGATCAGTCTCTGTCGCACCTTCTCAAACTGGTCCCTGTATTTGACGAGTCTGGTGTCACAGAGTTTTTCAATAGATTTGAGAAGAAGTGCCGGGAGCATCAGTGGCCTGAAGTTAAGTGGGCGGCCCTTGTGTCCTCTAGACTCGTAGGTAAGGGGCTCAAGGCTTACGATGCACTGCCTTTGGAGTCCTGCGTTGTTTATGAGGAGCTCAAGGAGGCTGTCCTGCGGGCATATGAGCTACAACCCGAGACGTATAGGTTAAAGTTCCGTGGTGTGACTAAGGGGCGAGACAGTACCTTCTTGGAGCACGCCCGGGACCTGTCCGACGCTATGGGAAACTGGCTCAGATCATAGAAGACAACTACGTTTGATGAGATGAAACAGTTGATGCTTCTAGAGCATTTTATAAGTGTACGGGCGGCGACTTGACTTTAAACTTTAAAGAGAAGAACCCAAGAACTCTCGTAGAGGCAGCAGAGATGGCTGATCTTCGGTTGTCACTAATTCGGGGGTGCGGCTCTGCACAGAGAAACGATGTAGGTGTTAAGGAGCGTTACCATCCCCCTCCCCGGAATATGGACGCACATAAATTTAAAAGCAATGACACCAAGACTGATCACAAACCTAGCACCGCCCTGTTTAAGAAGGGTCAGGGGACTTTTACACCTCAGTATAAGTCCAAGGGGAAATTTGAGTGTTATCACTGTCACAAAGAGGGGCACATGGCAAAAGCTTGTCCGAGCAGACCTCTCTCGGCGGCTGTGTCATTGGCTCGCAGCATTGGGGTGTTCCAGAAGTCTTCTGTGTTTGCTGGAGTTATAAGATCAGAGGATGGAGCACCGCCAGTGAAAAAGGATCCGGAAGGCTCGAACCCTGTCCGCGATGCCTTTTGCGACCATAGAGGGCATGGCTGCGTGAAGTGGGGGGGCAAGAAGCACGGGGTACAGCTTTTGCGTGACACAGGTGACTCTCAGACACTCTTGAAGAATTTCACTGGTAGACCCATAAACGCGGCGCGGGTAGTTGTGGAGCAGGGAGTTAATGCAACTAGGTCATACCCGCTTGTTAGAATGGAGCTTGAAGTTGACGGTGTGACTCGCGAACTGATTGTGGGAATCGTGGAGAAATTGCCTGTTGGGGGTGTCGACCTCCTTCTCGGCAATGACTTTGCGGTGCCTGCTTCTAAGGTTTCACCCTTAGTCGTTGCCGAGGAGCCGGCCGACGTGAGTAGGGAGGAACAGGAGTGGGTTGAGAAGTGTCAGGTGCAACCAATGGCGTGTGTTGTAACCAGATCTCTCGCATCCAGGGAGTCACAGCCTAACCAACAGTCTTCAAATAAGCGGAGGAACGGTCATGAGAAGGTGCTGAAAGCTGATACGGTGGAGAGTCTAGTACAAGCAGCGCTTCTCGGGGACTCAGTATTAGCACCGTTATTAGAGTCTGGAGAAGCACCACCACCTGTCACTGAGAGTGTAGAGGCAGGGCTTAAAGAGACTCAGAGGCAGCAACGGTTTACACGGAGAGAGCAACGGGATGCAAAGTTCGATGTTGGAGGAGGGCATGAGTTGTTTCGCAAACACTTAGACAGGCTAGCTCGCTCAGATATTCGCAAATTGCAGCTAGAACACCCGGAGGTTCTAAAGTGTAGTGGCGGTGCTGTCGAACTTGAGAGTAGAGAACGAATGTTGCGTAGTCTGGAGTTGGCTGGCCGCAATCTGGTAGGCTCTCAGGCCCTCATGAAGGACAGGTACGACCACAAGGTGAAACTCAGGGAGTTTCACGTGCGTCAGGAGGTGTTGATACTACTCCCTCTTGTAGGTCACCCCTTATCCGCAAAGTACGCTGGTCCTTATAGGGTAGCAGAGAAGCTCTCGGACTTAGATTACCTGGTGGCCACTCCAGACAGGCGTAAGAGGAATCAGTTATGTCATGTCAACCTGATGAAGGAGTATGTGAGGCGCCCACCTGAGCCTCTCACTGTCCCCGTGATGACTTTCAGCAGTCAAGGTGGAGAAGGAGAACGGGACAGTCATGCGCAGGTGGATGACAACTGGGATTATCATGTTTCTGCAGATCAGTGGGCGGGAAACACGAGACAGGCGGCTCATGAGGCTTTGCAACACCTACCTGAGCAACAGCGTGTGGCTTTCGAGCGCCTATTTTGTTTATACCCTACTGTATTTGCGGAACACCCAGGCCTCACTACTCAGGAGGTGCACGACGTTGACGTCGGAGACCACCCACCCTTCAAATCAGTGCCCTATAGGGTGCCCCCTATTAAACTTCCGGCCCTCCGGGCGGAGTTGGAGTATATGTTGCAACAGGGACTGATCTAGAAGGGGGCGGTAAAGTGGACATCTCCCGTAACGCTGCAACCTAAGCCGGATGGCAAGGTGCGCTTCTGTGTTGATTACCGCAGGCTAAACGGCTTGACTCCCACCAACCCATATCCTCTTCCCGGGTCGATGACTGTGTAGACAAGATTGGCAGGGCCAAGTTCTTGACCAAGGTGGACCTGGTAAAAGGTTACTGGCAGGTGCCTTTGTCTGAACGGGCGAAAGAGGTGTGTGGTTTTGTGGTGGATGGTGCTACATATCGTTGTAATGTCATGCCGTACGGTCTAAAGAACGCACCAGCGACCTTCCAAAGCTTGATGAACGAGTTAGTGGCTGACATTCCGAACTGTACCGTGTACTTGGACGACGTCATTATCTACGATGACGATTTCAAGAGCCACTGTGAACATGTAGAATCCCTATTTAAGAAATTAAGCGAGGCAAACTTGGTGGTCAACCTGGGAAAGTGTGATTTTGTGCGGGCTACCGTGCAGTATCTGGGGTTCATGGTGGGTTTGGGCCAGGTGTGCCCCCCACAGAACAAGATATTGGCTATTAACCACTTCCCCAGGCCGTCCACCAAGAAGCAGATCATGAGGTTTTTGGGCATGATTGGTTACTACCGCCGCTTTATAAAGGGCTATTCTACTGTGCTGGCTCCTCTGACGGACCTATTGGCCAAAGATAGAAAGTTTAAGTGGGCGCCTGAGTGTGAGAGGGCTTTTTTGCTAGTAAAATACCTGTTGTGTACTCACCCAATCCTCAGGGCCCCGGACTTTAGCCGACCATTCCAGCTGGCAACTGATGCCAGTGGTGTGGGGGCTGGTGCCGTTCTGATGCAATCAGACGAAGATGGGCTGGAGCACCCAGTCAGTTTCTTCTCAAAAAAGTTCAACTCGGCGCAGAAGAACTATTCAGTAGTTGAGAAGGAACTGCTGGCGATTGTGCTAGCGCTCAGGCACTTTGAGGTGTATGTTCCAGCCTATGGACCAGTGGTGGTGATCTACACCGACCATCACCCCCTCAAGTTCCTGAATCAATTCCATAACCGGAATATGAGGCTGACCAGGTGGTCATTAATGTTGCAGGAATACAACCTAGACATACGCCATATTGCCGGTTCTGAGAATGTGATTGCAGATTGCTTATCGAGGGTGGAAGACCCGGGGTAGATCATCACAAGGGTAGCCTCCTACTTTGGTTTGATTAGTATGTTTACGTCTGGTGTTTGTTGGCTCGCATGGGTAGCCCAGCGTATTGGGTCGTAAAGTAGGAGTTGCTGTGTTGGTATAGAAGAAGAAAAAAAAATAGGCTGCCCCTGTAGTGCAGCCGCCATAAACATATTAAAAAATATAAAAATCCTATAAAAACTCTTTCTTTGATAGTTAATTTTGTTTTAAGTATGTTATAGCAGAAATTCTGAGTTGTACTCCTCTCAGAAGGCTGGGCTAGTGAAGCTCGCTCTTATGAGCATAACTATGTAATTTAATCTATTGTGTTGTTGTTGTTGTTGTTGTTGTTCCCCAGGCTGCCTGGCCGAACAGCCCCAAGGTCCCGAGCAAGGCCAAGGCCATAGAGCGCCTCCACAAAACCCTCCCTGCTTACCACTAACAAAACCCAGGTGACCGAAGCCACTCTAAGGCAGGGAGCTAAGGAGGGCGCGGAAACGCCCGGGAAACCAAAGCCCCACCCAAGGCCCTGTGCCCCTCAGCAATTATGAAGGGAAAGTTGAGGGGCAAGGGAAAAATGTGACGCTTTGGCTCCCAATCTGCCAACTTTTAGGTTGGCAGTAGGGAGGTCGATCCACGGAAAAGACGCCGTCACATGAGATCTAGAAGATATATAAGTAAAAGGAACAGTCAGAGTAAGCTATGGGTATGACAGAGATCGCTCAGCTCTCACTCTGATAGACCAGCCCATCACCACATGACTAGAACCCAATACTCTCAGCATCAGCTAGGAAAGGCCCTAGAAAGCCGCCTTTGGCGGGGGGATAGCTCCCCTACTTCAACTCCTTTCGGAGTTGGGCACCCGCCAAATCTATTGTGTTGGGAGGGGTTGTTCATTTTTATAATGTGTTATTTTGAAGAGAACTGTGCTTTACATTTCATTGTCGCTGGGTGACTAGGAATGGCGAATTTTGTATGGGTTCTGCGTGTCAGATTTAGAGCTCATAGTTGGAGCCTCTTAAAAATCTTGAGTGGGGTGTGACGCTCACCGCTTCCCCCAGAACCGCATGGCTTACTCGCTAGGACTCACCAGGGCAGATAATGTAGCTACAGTCTACCTATCATTGTGTACTTTCCTTCTCGAGAAAGCTTGTGTTGCAGACAGTTCAGAACTGTTCTTTGTTTTCGTCTGTCACAATCCTTTCTATTTTATTTAGTCAATTGAAAGTATTGTGTTAAGTAATTGAATGATGGGAAGGCGAGCGGGAGAGAGAGAGAGAGAGACCAGGTGGTGTGACTTGGTGGTGAGTGTGGCGCGTGGCCGGCCCCCTTACATAGGCCTCGCGGGATTCGTTGCCTCCTGCCTAACATGGCCTACTAGGCGGCTGCTTACTGGGCGACTGTCGCGCGCCCTCGCGCCATTCCTGCGAACTGGGACTCCACCCATGCGGTCCCTGGAAATATCCTGGTCAGATCCTTCCCAGACAGCATACTCTAAGCATCTCCCATGAACTGTTCCACACTCTTGTCTTAGAATCTTTCTCTCCTACTGCCTCTATCATTTCCACTACTTCCTCACCTTTTATTAATATCAATCCCCCTCTTGTTCCCTGCATCCACACCTTGAATTGGTGGCCAGACTGTATTATATGCTGGATCTCACATTTCTTATGTACTAGGCTAAGGTTGAAGATAGTCATTGTCTTTTTGGGAGATTGTATTGCTCGGACTGTCTCCATCAATCACTAATGTTTCTACAGGGTTAAATAATGCTAGACTAGGGATCAGGTACCTTGCTGTTGGTGTTTTCACTGTGTGTAGGCTAATTTTGAGCTGCACGACACTACGGATTCTGTGGGTTACCTGGGTGGATCTTTTGTCTGTGTACCTTGGAGTTTAGACTGTGTAGTGCGTGAGGGCTGCTTGCCTAATCCACCCAACACTGTTCTAACTCTATTTGCTTTTACTTTTGAGGGTCGCCAGGAGGATACTCGATACTTGTGATCGAGAATCCTCAAGAGAGCACCCCTTCATATTAACGTAATCAGGCCGCACAGACCCAAGGCCCACACTAGGCTAGGAGCTGCCTTGCTCCACCAGAATTCTGTACCTTTGCACATCCCAGCTAGACTTTATTAACCCGGGTAGACATTAGCTGGATTAGATCATATACTCTTTTATGCATACCCATTATTTCTACACAAGCATTTTGAGGTCTAGGTTGCTGTAGAGAGACACAACCAGCATAGACCGGTTTTGTTAATAGGAGTACTACTTTTTCGTGGCGAGCATTATTACTGTTGCACCGCTTATAATATTCTTGTGTCCAATAACATTATAGGTCCAGCCTTTTTGTGTATTTAGCCTACACGTGCATTGTCCTGCCTCCTGCTATTTTGTGGTTCCATTTCCGATACGTTCTTCTTAGTAGCATCCGACATTATTCAGAAGATTCCTTGTTCGGTGCTTGAGGACTTTACAACACTTTCTTTCATAAAGGAGTTACAGATATTATTGATTAACGTAACGTTAAGTAAACCTTCTTCTTGTTTGCATTAGATCACTCTTGTGATTTAATTAAGTTAACTATTTGTTCCTTGTGTACCATAACTAAGCAACCATATGTTATAGGTAATAGGCTGTTTCAGAGAACATCAGCCTATAGTAGAAGCACATAGATACTGAGAGTTAAGATACCCCGCTATCGCAGATATAACTCTGGAGGGTATATGTGTTCTTTGTTCGACGGGATTATATATCAGGGGTTGGATCTAGCGTTTCCGTTGTTGCATTTATGCCAGTCTAGTCCAATGTATAAGAGCCACTGATTTATACGAGACCCGATCGTAACACTTCCTCTTCCCAGGCCCTCGTATATGGTGGCATATATGCTACGGCAATATAATTTGTTTTCATTATTTTCATTAATTACCTCCACTGCTATAATTTCTGCTTTATTGTTTTGTAAATCTATCATTTTAACTTTTAATTTATTGTGTGTAATGATTAACACTCCTCCACCCATCTTGCCCTTCCAATCCCTTCTCCACAAATTATAGTTATCCCATCCCATCACTTCCAGACTCATATTTTTATTTAATTTTGTTTCACATAAACGCATTATCATGGGCTTTTCTTGTTTTATGAGGTCACCAATCTTCAATTTTTTGGATATCAAACCATACACATTGCTATACACCAGTTTACAGTTGCTACTTTTGTATTTTGTACCATGTTTTCTTGTCCTCGTTATTAAGTTAATCCCTCTTCTTCGCCAATTCCCCCTCCTATTTCTCTCGCCTCTCCCCCCCTCCCCCCTCCTTCCTCTCTCACCCCTCCCCTCCCCTCTCCCTTTCCTCCCTCTCGTTCCCCCCCTCCTCCTTCTCGTCCTCTCCGTTCCCCTCCTCTTCATATACCATTTCTTCACTTTCCCGTCGATATTTCGAAAGATTTAAGTTATTATATCTACCTCTGACCTATGATCGTTCTTTTCTCACTTCCTTTGTGATTTCTCTCATAATATCGCGCTCTTCTGCATTCAAGTCTTTCCTTAAAACCTTGGTGTATTTCCCTTCCTGACTCAGTTTCCAGCTGTTCCTCAATACCTCTTCTGCTGCTTTCGTAGACTTAAATCTAATTTTAATAGGCCCCATCTCCCCCTTCTTATACTTTCCCAACCTCCAACTAACTTCCACCTCCTTCTTCCAACCCTCCTTTCCTTCTCTGTCCAACACCTCTAACATGTCGTCAACCTTCATCATTTCTGCAACTTTCCTGTAATTTCTGTCCATTATTTCCTCCTCCACTTCTCCAAACATTATCACACATCTCTTCTTTTCCATTATACCAGTTACCTGTCTCTCATTTTGCCTTATGGCCTTCACTACTTTCTTTCCTAGATTATTACCCTGCCACTCCTTTTGTTCATCCATAATAGTTTTAAGACAAACCTCTGTTTCCTCTACTTTATTCCCCCAAGCATTTTTCATTTCATTCATTTCTACTTCCACTTTTTCTGTCCTATCGTGATTCCTTTCCAATCCTTTCCTTAGTCTTTCATTCTCCTCTTTAAGTTGTTCTATCTCTCTTTCCGCCTTTTTTCTATATTCTTTATTTTCTCGTTCCAGTCTTTCTATTACCACGTCTCTTTCTTCTCCCTTTCTATCCCTAATCACCACATTCTCCATTTTCTCCTCCAAAGCCTTCAGTCTCATAATAACCTTTCCTAACATTCCACCTACTCTCCTCCTCGGGATCCTTCACATTCTTCACTCTCTTCCCCATCTATATCCTTCCAACTTCTCAATGTCCTTCCTTCTGTCGCGACCATAATATGTTTACCCTCAGCTACCACCTTTACGCGGGAATATCCAACGCCAATGAAGAACAGTGCTTCATTTCTTTGTTTTAACTATTCCTACTATTACCATATTTACTATATTTATTTTCAATAATCCGGGACAATACTGACGCAAAACACAATACGTAATACTTATTTTAGTATTGTAGATATTCCTCTATGCGAAGCACCGACTCAATTCTCGAATCCTCAATTCACACATCGAGAGCTCCCAAAACAATTCCGCCCTCTTCCACACTCTGCACAAGACTGTGTGTTGGGTGTTGTGTATTGTGTGTTGGGTGTTGTGTATTCTGTGTTGGGTGTTGTTTTAGGTGTTGTGTTGGGTGTTGTGTTTTGTGTGTTGGGTGTTGTGTATTATGTGTTGGGTGTTGTGTTGGGTGTTGTGATTGTGTGTTGTGTTTGAGTGTTGGTTGTTGTGTTGGGTGTTGTGTGTTGTGTCGGGTGTTGTGTTTGTGTGTTGTTCTGGGTGATGTGTTGGGTGTTGTGTTGTGTATTGTGCGTTTGGTGTTGTGGTTGTGTATGGGGTGTTGTGGTTGTGTATTGGGTGTTGTGTGTTGGGTATTGGGTGTTGTGGTTGTGTATTGGGTGTTGTGGTTGTGTATTGGGTGTTGTGTGTTGGGTATTGGGTGTTGTGGTTGTGTATTGGGTGTTGTGTGTTGTGTATTGGGTGTTGTGGTTGTGTATTGGGTGTTGTGTGTTGGGTATTGGGTGTTATGGTTGTGTATTGGGTGTTGTGGTTGTGTATTGGGTGTTGTGTGTTGGGTGTTGTGTTTGTGTGTTGTGTGTTGGGTGTTGTGAAATGTGTGTTGGGTTTTGTGTAATGTTGTTTGGGTGTTGTGTTGGGTGTTGTGTTGGAGGTTGTGTTGGGTGTTGTGTATTGTGCGTTGGGTGTTGTGCATTGTGTGCAGGGTGTTGTGTTGGGTGTTTTGTTGAGTGTTGTGTATTGGGTGTTGGGTGTTGTGTTGGGTGTTGTGTATTGCGTGTTGTGTTTTGTGTTGGGAGTTGTGTTGGGTGTTATGTTTGAGTGTTGGGCGTTGTGTGTGTGTGTTGTGTGTGTGTGTTGCATGTTGGGCTTTGTGTTTGTGTGTTGGATGTTGGGTGTTGTGTTTGTGTGTTGTGTTTGTGTGTTGGATGTTGGGTGTTGTGTTTGTGTGTTGTGTTGGGTGTTGTGTTTGTGTGTTGGATGTTGGGTGTTGGGTGTTGTGTTGGGTGTTGTGTATTGTGTGACGCACCCCAGTGCTGGGCAACGCAACCTGATTGTACTCCTTGGTACTCCACTGTACCGCCCGTGATCTGGCTACCGTCAGCCGCTATGTATATTGAGTGTGACATCTTATAACTATGTTCTTTGTATCTCTGCAAAGGTCTCGTCATGTGCTAACCAGTGGTGGGTTTTGTTTTAAGCCATGTCGAGACCTTCCATTTAATATGTAGTATCAATAGAGAAGTTGATAGATGGGATAATGGGAGTTCAGAGAGAGAGAGTGAGTTAGGCTTCAGAGCAAGAGGGTAGCAACGCGCCGCGCTGCCGGCCGGGTGGTTGCCAGACGTATGGACTGGTTGGCAGCCTTGCGCTTATAGCTAGGCGCGATAGGGTTGGTAGTCCATTGTTGCCTGCCTGGGCTGGGCCCATGTTGTCGTACAGCACACTGCCTGGAGGTTGGCTGCGTGTTCTATGATCAGGTTGCCTAGAACCTTTGAGATTCTAACATCCCTTGCCCTCTCTCTCAACTTCTCACGGTTGCACTCTTTCTCTCTGACGACATTACTCTCATTTCATTCTTCTCTCTATTTAAATGCATAACCTTCCCTTGAGGTCCTAAAGGAGTTTCAGCACTCACCTCTCGTATTACTCTTAGGACAAGCATATATTTACATGTATTAGATTTAAGGGGTTAATGTGAACAGCGATCTTCTTGATGAGGATAGTTGGTGAACGTTCTACATGTTCACGAGTTATATGCCCTGCTCATCATCCCATTTGTGACTAGACTGGTGCCATGTGTAAGAGCCCGACCATGCCCAGGAGTTGTCTGTAGAGGGACGAGGACTTAGCCTTGATTTGCATACCGAGCCAGGAGCGAGTGTAGCACCCGAGACTACAGCTCGCTCGTAGTGCCGGTATAGTAGAGTAACGTAATTTATCTGTCCTTGTGTTCTCTACAGTCTTCTCCTGGGTTCTCGCTTCGGTGCTGGGACTCGTTGTTCCTGTGACTTGGCCTGCTAGCTAGAACACATGGGGATGATGAGTGGGATATATCTTTATTTTACTATGCATTGCAGCTCTCTTTAAGTATATATCTATAACACTTTACAATACACATTACTCACACACAAGACAACACTATTAATACTTTCATGTATCAATTAACTGCACTGTCGTTTTGCTGCTGTGTCCGGAGTTCTGTTGCGTAGGGCGCATACGGACTCGGAGGGGAGACAGAGTGAGAGAAGCGAAGTAGCCTATGCGGTAGTAGGCTACCGGCGCAGTACTGTTGCCTGCAACCTTTTAGTTATTCCAAGTATAGATTCATTATTATAATAAGTGACTACTGTTTATGTTCCTCCCATGTGTATTATTAGGTATCTACTGGATCATGAACATCTTGTATGCTACATGCTAGTGCATGTTAGTAGGGGACAGTTAGTGTAGTGCACGCGCTTTCAAGTAGGCGTGTACATTTGTCATTTAGCATTTCACTGTCATACCTTTAGCCTGCTTCTATTCTACATTATTAGAGGCTTAATATTAACGTAGTTTCTTGAGTATTGCATTTCTTTAGTAATAACGTAACCTATAAATGTCTGAGGGAGTTTAGCCTCATAGCCTACCCCTGTTGTACACTTTCGCCGAGTTAAGGTACCTCGTTACCGTAGACGATAACTCTGTAGGGCGTTGGTGCTTTTGTTGTCTGGAGCATATAGTATTTGGGACTGGAATCGAGCGTGTCGTTGTCACTTAAGCCATTTCTGTCCTACGATCAAGAATCCCGAATATGTATTGCCGATCCAGCCGTAACAAAATGGCGACCTTGTACAAGATTCAGTAGTATCCTATCACATGTTTTTTGGAGAACTATTCTATGCTACCTAGTAGAGCTGGCTAGAATTTTCTTGCATATTGGAGGAATTTTTATTGTGTCATTATTGTATTGGTGGACTTGCAGATTGTTTCGTTAGGTGTCTAGAGTAGAGTCATTCAAGCATCTTTAATATTTTGTGAGTCGAGACTGCAATTAGTAATAAGCACTTTTTTTTTTTATGAACAGCAATTGTATAACCAGCACTATGTCTAATGACTCATCATTTACGGGGGAGGATAACACGGTACAGCCTAGTGACCAGCAAGTACAGCAGATATTTAGGGAGGGAGTGTTATAAGTGGAGAGAGGGATGCCCGGGCATTTTTGCAGACACCTTTGACCGAACAGCGCCTGCAGGCTATTGATTGTTACGGTCTTCGCTGTTTAGCCACGGTTTTGGGGCGGGACTGTCCTGACAGTTGGCCCAAGAAGAATTTGGTGGCATGTTTTGTTGGGTGATGGCGATGGGGCGGTGGGTGGAGTGGGGTCTTGGGGGGTTCCCTCCAAGCCTCCATTCCACTCTACCCCTGAGCTGGGCCCTCAGCCAGCGAGTCTTAGCACGATGCAGCAGGAGGGTTCTCAATGGCAAGCTGGCTTACCCGTAAACACGTCTCGGTGTGGATCCCCCATTTTGTGTTCTCCCCCCCCAGGCCTGTCTTCTGAGATGTTATTTCAGATAGAACTAGCTAAGCTTAAGTTGCGAGAGAGTCAACAGGCTAGTATAGAACGGATTAAGCTGCAGGAGACTCAGATACAACAGGCTAGTATAGAACGCATAGAGGTTGCTAGAATCCAAGCCATTCAGGATGCAACCCGGTACCAGGCTGAAATGGATGTCGAGAAGTCTAGAGTAGAGACCACGGGGCGTCATCTCGGTGGTGGGCACCGGGTTACAGACTGACTTTCGCATTTAATTAAGTTAGTACCCGCATTTGATGAGACAGCAGTGACTGAGTTTTTTGCTCGTTTCGAAAAGAAGTGTCGTGAGTATGACTGGCCGGAGGTTAAATGGGCAGCATTAGTTTCATCACGTCTAGTGGGTAAGGGGTTGAAAGCCTACGATGCACTGTCACTGGACGAGAGTGTCGTGTATGGACTGGTGAAGGAGGCTGTGCTCCGGGCCTACGAACTGCAACCCGAAACTTATAGATTGAAGTTCCGTGGCGTGAATAAGAAGAGCGACGTCAGTTTTATGGAGCACGCACGGGACTTAACAGATGCATGTAATAACTGGTTTCGGTCCGAGCACGCAGAGTCGGCTGAGGAAATTAAGCAACTTTTCTATCTGGAACAGTTTTACAAATGTACTGGAACTGATCTAACGCTGAACATTAAGGAAAAATGTCCCAAGACAGTAGAGGAGGCTGCCAAGATGGCAGACCTCAGATTATCATTGATTCGTGGTTGCGGTGCCGCTCAGAGGGCTGAGTCAGGGCAGAAGGGGCGCTATACCCCACCCACCAGAGTTTTCGATAATAACAAATCTTATGACACACATAACCACACTAAAAGCATTGCACCTAATAACACCTACAAACACAAGCCTCTCCCGTTTACTAAAGGTCAGGCCCCTTCTTCGCCCGCACAAGGGAAGAAGCCCATTGGGGATGTGAAATGTTACAAATGTCAGAAGCTAGGCCATTATTCACGTGAGTGCCCTAGTAACACTCCCGCTAAGCCGGTGTCATTGGTTCACAGTATCGGTGTGTCTCTGAAGGCTGCAGCAACTGCCCGGGGTAGGTTGTCAGCAGCTGAGGCACACGCGGTAAAGAAGCGTACGGAAGGCTCGACACCTGTCCGGGACACTTTATGTAGCCATCGGGGACACGGGTTTGTGAGCTGGGGGAGTGAACTACGGAGGGTTGACTTGTTGAGGGATACGGGGGCTTCGCAAACTTTGTTGAGGAACTTCACAGGGAAACCGATAAATGCGGCCAGAGTTGTTGTGGTGCAGGGTATAAATGCTACGAGGTCATACCCACTTGTGAGGTTGGAGTTGAGAGTGGGAGAGGTGTGCAGGGAGCTGGATGTAGGGATCGTTGAGTGTTTGCCAGTTGAGGGCGTCGACCTTCTTCTCGGCAACGACTTTGCGGTGCCCACTTCCGGGACTCCACCCTTAGTCGTTGCCGAGAGGGCGGCCGACGTGGATGGTGAGAATCGGGAATGGGTTGGGAGGTGCCAACAGGATGAGATGGCCTGTGTGGTAACCCGATCTCGCTCTGCGGCTCCTGCACAGCCTAGCACTCAACCTCGGGGACAGTGGAGGAAGGATCAGGAGAAGGTTGCTAAGGGCAGGAAAAGGGACATTGATTCTGCTGCACTTATCGGTGATTCGGTACTTGGACCTATAATAAACACGGGAGTTGACTCTGGCCCAGATATGGTGTGTAACAAGGCAGAGTTGGGTAAGACTTCGCATGAGGCAAGAGCTGTAGCGAGAGCCACTAAGGCAGTAGAGCCTACTAGCCGGGGTAATGTCTTATTACAAAACCATCTTGATGCCTTGACGCCCGGGGACATTAGTGAGCAGCAGCTGCAAGACGCTAGCCTAGCTCGTTATAGCAATGGTGCCATAGGGTTGGAGGAAGATGGGGATGCGAAGCCGGGAGATTTCTTTAGGCTCAACAGGATATTGTACCGCAGATTTTTAGACCCCAAATCGAAGTGGGAGGGCGGTGCGAGGGTAGTAGACCAGGTGGTTGTTCCAAATAAGTATAGAGAGTCCTTATTGTGTCTGGCGCATGATGTGCCGGTGGCGGGTCATTTGGGGGTAACAAAAACATTGGCGGCATTGGGCAGGTTTTTCTGGTGGCCTCGGGTCAAGGCTGATGTCTGTGCATGGGTGGCTGGGTGTGCGACCTGCCAGACAACGGGGAAGCCTAACCAGACAATCCCGAAGGCACCTTTGTTTCCCATACCTGTCACCGGGCCTCCGTTCAGCAAAGTTGTAGTAGATTTGGTTGGCCCTTTCCCGCCTACTAGTAGTGGCAATAAATTCCTGTTGACAATCATGGATGTGGCTACGAGATACCCGGACGCATACCCCATGAGAAACGGCTCGGCAAAGGCAGTTGTTAAAAACTTATTATTGTTCTGTTCCCGTTATGGATTTCCACGTGAGGTGCAGTCAGACCAGGGGAGCAATTTTACATCCAAATTGTTCAAGCAAACCCTTCAGTTGCACGGTATATGTTCTGTAGTGTCGTCAGCCTACCATCCCGAGAGTCAGGGAGTCTTGGAGCGGTGGCACTCGACCCTGAAGAGTATGCTACGCTGTTACTGTGCAGAACATGACACTGATTGGGATTTGGGTCTGCCGTATGTTCTGTTCGCTGCACGTGAAGTCCCAGGAGAGAGCCTGGGGTTCAGTCCAAATCAGCTAGTCTTTGGCCATAATGTGAGAGGACCTTTAAGTATGGTGAAAGAGATCTGGGAGGGCGAAGAGAAGCCGGGGTCTGTACTTAAATATGTCCTTGAGAGCCGGGAGAGACTTATAGGTTGCATGGCAGTGGCAGGTAATAACTTGGTTAATGCACAGGCGGTCATGAAGCACCAGTATGACGCCAAGGTGAAGCTTCGGGAGTTTTCGGTGGGTCAGGAGGTAATGTTGCTTTTACCTTTGCCTGGACACCCCCTTTCTGCCAAGTTCATTGGGCCGTATGTGGTGGCTAAGAAACTGTCCGACCTTGATTATCTCGTTGCAACACCTGACCGTAGGAAAAAACATCAGTTATGTCATGTTAACCTCATGAAAGAGTATGTGAGACGCCCCTCAGAGCCTCTCACTGTCCCTGTGCTGGCCTGCAGTGGCCAGGGTGGAGAAGGAGGTGGGGACAGTCATGCTGCTGAGGAGGATAGCTGGGACTGTGTCATTTCCGCGGAACAGTGGGCGGGGAATACTGAACAAGAGGCTAGGCAAGCTGTAAGTCACCTGCCTGAGCACCAGGGTGCTGCTGTCCTAGGCCTGTTCAGGTCATACCCCTCTGTTTTCGCCGAACACCCAGGTCTCACTACTCAGGTAACGCACGATGTGGACGTCGGTGATAATGTGCCCTTCAAGTCAGTGCCCTACCGTGTGCCCCCGGTAAAGTTGCCAGCTTTACGGGAGGAGTTAAAGTACATGGTTGAGAGAGGGATGATCACTGAAGGTTATGTGAAGTGGACATCACCCGTCACGTTGCAGCCAAAACCTGACGGCAAGGTGCGGTTCTGCATAGATTTTCGTAGGCTAAATGGCTTGACCACTACCAACCCTTACCCTTTGCCTCGAGTTGACGACAGCGTGGACAAGATAGGGAATGCAAAGTACCTTACTAAAATTGATCTTGTAAAAGGCTACTGGCAAGTACCCCTGTCGGACCGAGCTAAGCAAGTTTGTGGTTTTGTGGTAGATGGCAAGACCTACCAATGTAACGTAATGCCTTATGGGCTTAAGAACGCACCTGCCACGTTTCAGAACCTGATGAACGATATTTGTGACGAAATCCCTAACTGCACGGTCTACCTTGATGACGTGATAGTATATGATGACGATTTTGAAAATCACCTAAGGCACTTAGAGACCCTGTTTAGGAAGTTGCACGATGCTGGGCTGGTGGTGAACCTGAGGAAGTGCGAGTTTGTAAAGGCTACTGTGCAGTGTCTTGGATTTGTGGTCGGGTTAGGCCGGGTGTGCCCCCCCCTGAGCAAGATACAGGCTATCAATATGTTTCCCAGGCCCACCACTAAGCGCCAGGTCATGCGGTTCCTAGGTATGATAGGCTATTATAGGCGCTTCATCCGGGGATACTCTACTGTCTTAGCACCGTTAACTGATCTACTGTCGAAGTCAGTGAAGTTCTGTTGGGCTGCGGAGTGTCAGAGGGCTTTCGACCTAGTCAAGCACCTGCTGTGTACACATCCGATTTTGAGGGCCCCAGACTTCTCCAGGAGTTTTCAGCTGGCGACTGATGCCAGCGGTGTGGGTGCCGGGGCAGTGTTACTGCAGACTGATTCCGAGGGCTTGGAACACCCAGTGAGCTTCTTCTCTCGCAAGTTTAATTCGGCACAAAGGAATTACTCGACTATAGAGAAGGAGCTTCTGGCTATCGTTTTGTCGCTCAAACATTTCGAAGTTTATGTTCCAGCCTACGGCCCGGTAGTGACGATTTATACGGACCATCATCCCTTGAAATTCCTAAATCAGTTTCACAATCGGAATATGCGGTTGACCAGGTGGTCCCTAATGCTCCAAGAGTATAATCTCAACATTCAGCATATTGCCGGGAGTGAGAACATGATAGCAGATTGTCTATCAAGGGTTGATGATCCAAGATAGTCGTGCACGGTGTGTGGGTTGAGCAGGAGTAAAATTAGGCTATCATAACGCCGTCCAAAAAGATTATAAAACAATAAAATAAACGAGAAAACTCTTTCTTTTTTTTAGTTTTGTAACTCTTTATTGTTGTAGCATGATGCATGCGATATTGTGTTTTATTTATAATTCACACTTCAGTTGTTGTGCACCTTTTGCAATTAGTGGCAGCTAAGGGTAGCAGGTCGGTTGGTTGCCTGTCAGATTTTGATAATGCTTCTAAGGTCGATTATCTAAAATCTTGGGGGGGCTGTGACGCACCCCAGTGCTGGGCAACGCAACCTGATTGTACTCCTTGGTACTCCACTGTACCGCCCGTGATCTGGCTACCGTCAGCCGCTATGTATATTGAGTGTGACAACTTATAACTATGTTCTTTGTATCTCTGCAAAGGTCTCGTCATGTGCTAACCAGTGGTGGGTTTTGTTTTAAGCCATGTCGAGACCTTCCATTTAATATGTAGTATCAATAGAGAAGTTGATAGATGGGATAATGGGAGTTCAGAGAGAGAGAGTGAGTTAGGCTTCAGAGCAAGAGGGTAGCAACGCGCCGCGCTGCCGGCCGGGTGGTTGCCAGACGTATGGACTGGTTGGCAGCCTTGCGCTTATAGCTAGGCGCGATAGGGTTGGTAGTCCATTGTTGCCTGCCTGGGCTGGGCCCATGTTGTCGTACAGCACACTGCCTGGAGGTTGGCTGCGTGTTCTATGATCAGGTTGCCTAGAACCTTTGAGATTCTAACATCCCTTGCCCTCTCTCTCACTTCTCACGGTTGCACTCTTTCTCTCTGACGACATTACTCTCATTTCATTCTTCTCTCTATTTAAATGCATAACCTTCCCTTGAGGTCCTAAAGGAGTTTCAGCACTCACCTCTCGTATTACTCTTAGGACAAGCATATATTTACATGTATTAGATTTAAGGGGTTAATGTGAACAGCGATCTTCTTGATGAGGATAGTTGGTGAACGTTCTACATGTTCACGAGTTATATGCCCTGCTCATCATCCCATTTGTGACTAGACTGGTGCCATGTGTAAGAGCTCGACCATGCCCAGGAGTTGTCTGTAGAGGGACGAGGACTTAGCCTTGATTTGCATACCGAGCCAGGAGCGAGTGTAGCACCCGAGACTACAGCTCGCTCGTAGTGCCGGTATAGTAGAGTAACGTAATTTATCTGTCCTTGTGTTCTCTACAGTCTTCTCCTGGGTTCTCGCTTTCGGTGCTGGGACTCGTTGTTCCTGTGACTTGGCCTGCTAGCTAGAACACATGGGGATGATGAGTGGGATATATCTTTATTTTACTATGCATTGCAGCTCTCTTTAAGTATATATCTATAACACTTTACAATACACATTACTCACACAAGACAACACTATTAATACTTTCATGTATCAATTAACTGCACTGTCGTTTTGCTGCTGTGTCCGGAGTTCTGTTGCGTAGGGCGCATACGGACTCGGAGGGGAGACAGAGTGAGAGAAGCGAAGTAGCCTATGCGGTAGTAGGCTACCGGCGCAGTACTGTTGCCTGCAACCTTTTAGTTATTCCAAGTATAGATTCATTATTATAATAAGTGACTACTGTTTATGTTCCTCCCATGTGTATTATTAGGTATCTACTGGATCATGAACATCTTGTATGCTACATGCTAGTGCATGTTAGTAGGGGACAGTTAGTGTAGTGCACGCGCTTTCAAGTAGGCGTGTACATTTGTCATTTAGCATTTCACTGTCATACCTTTAGCCTGCTTCTATTCTACATTATTAGAGGCTTAATATTAACGTAGTTTCTTGAGTATTGCATTTCTTTAGTAATAACGTAACCTATAAATGTCTGAGGGAGTTTAGCCTCATAGCCTACCCCTGTTGTACACTTTCGCCGAGTTAAGGTACCTCGTTACCGTAGACGATAACTCTGTAGGGCGTTGGTGCTTTTGTTGTCTGGAGCATATAGTATTTGGGACTGGAATCGAGCGTGTCGTTGTCACTTAAGCCATTTCTGTCCTACGATCAAGAATCCCGAATATGTATTGCCGATCCAGCCGTAACAATTGTGTGTTGTGTTGGGTGTTGTGTGTGTGTGTGTTGTGTTTGTGTGTTGGGTGTTGTGTTTGTGTGTTGGATGTTGTATTTGTGTGTTGTGTTTGTGTGTTGGGTGTTGTGTTGGGTGTTGTGTTGGGTGTTGTGTTTGTGTGTTGGGTGTTGTGTTTGTGTGTTGTGTTTGTGTGTTGGGTGTTGTGTTTGTGTGTTCTGTTGGATGTTGTGTTGGGTGGTGTGTATTGTGTGTTGTGTTGGGTGTTGCGTTGGATGTTGTGTTGTGTGTTGTGTTGGATGTTGTGTTGGGTGTTGTGTTGGGTGTTGCGTTGGGTGTTGTGTTGGGTGTTGTGTTGGGTGTTGTGTTGGGTGTTGTGTTGGGTGTTGTGTTGGGTGTTGTGTTGGGTGTTGCGTTGGATGTTGTGTTGGGTGTTGCGTTGGATGTTGTGTTGGGTGATGCGTTGGGTGTTGTGTTGAGTGTTGTGTTGGGTGTTGTGTTGGGTGTTGTGTTGGGTGTTGTGTTTGGGTGTTGTGTTTGGTGTTGTGTTGTGTATTGGGTGTTGTGTTTGTGTTTTGGGTGTTGTGTTGGGCATTGTGTGTTGCCTGTTGTGTTGTGTGTTGGGTGTTGTGTTTGTGTTGGGTGTTGTGTTGGGTGTTGTGTTGGGTGTTATGTGTGGTGTTGTGTGGGGTGTTGTCTTTGGTGTTGCGTTGAGTGGTGGGTGTTGATTAAGGTACTGCGTTGGGTGTTGTGTTTGTGTATTGGGTGTTGTGTATTGTGTGTTGTTTTGGGTGTTGTGTTGGGTGTTGTGTTTGTGTGTTGTGTTTGGTGTTGTGTTGGGTGATGTGTTGAGTGTTGTGTATTGTGTGTTGGGTGTTGTGTTTATGTGTTGACTGTTGTGTTTGGTGTTGGGTGATGTGTTGGGTGTTGTGAATTGCCTTGTTGGGTGTTGTGAATTGGGTGTTGGGTGTTGTGTATTGTGTGTTGGGTGTTGTGTCTGTGTGTTGGGTATTGTGTGTTGGGTGTTGTGTTGAGTGTTGTGTATTGTGTGTTGGGTGTTGTGTTTGTGTGTTGGGTGTTGTGTTTGGTGTTGGGTGATGTGTTGGGTGTTGTGAATTGCCTGTTGGGTGTTGTGAATTGGGTGTTGGGTGTTGTGTATTGTGTGTTGGGTGTTGTGGCTGTGTGTTGGGTATTGGGTGTTGGGTGTTGTGTTGGGTGTTGTGTATCGTGTGTTGAGTATTGTGCGTTGGGTGTTGTGTCGGGTGTTGTGTTGGTGTGTTGGGAGTTGTGCTGGGTGTTGTGTTTGTGTGTTGGGTGTTGTGTTGGATGTTGTGTTTGTGTGTTATGTATTGTGTGTTGGGTGTTGTGTTGGGTGTTGTGTTTGTGTGTTGTGTATTGTGTGTTGGGTGTCGTGTATTGTGTGTTGAGTGTTGTGAATTGTGTATTGGGCGTTGGGTTTTGTGTTGGGTGTTGTTTTTGTGTGTTTGGTGTGTAGGGTGTTGTGTTGGGTGTTGTGTATTGTGTGTTGGGTGTTGTGTTGGGTGTTGTGTTGGGTGTTGTGTTGGGTATTGTGTTTGTGTGTTATGTATTGTGTGTTGGGTGTTATGTTGGGTGTTGTGTGTTGGGTGTTGGGTGTTGGGTGTTGGGTTGGGTGTTGTGTTTGTGTGTTGGGTGTTTTGTTGGGTGTTGTGTTTGTGTGTTATGTATTGTGTGTTGGGTGTTGTGTTTGTGTGTTGGGTGTTGTATTGGGTGTTGTGTTTGTGTGTTATGTTTGTGTGTTATGTATTGTGTGTTGGGTGTTGTGTTGGGTGTTGTGTTTGTGTGTTGTGTGTTGTGTTGGGTGTTGTGTTTGTGTGTACTCTGTACTCTGTGTGTACTCTGTACTCTGTTGTGTTCTGTACTCACTGGAACGTAGAAGAGAACGTTACCTAATAATATACACGTGGAAAATCGCAGAGGGTTTAGAACCAAACCTACATACTCCGATAGTCATGAAATTCAGTGATAGGAGAGGCTGGGAATGCGAAATCCCCCGGATGAATAACAGGGGTGCTATGGGCTCTCTGCGAGAGGTCTGGTTATCACACAGAGGCCCACGTCTCTTCAACAAACTCCCACGGCGAGTAAGAGACATGAGGGACATCTCGTTAGACAACTTCAAGAGAGCCCTAGATGTCGAACTGCAAAAAGTGCCAGACGAGCCCATCCTCGCAAGGGAGTGAGCTGTCGCTTCAAACAGTCTACTGCACCAAATCACCACCCATAACGAGGGGCGTCGCGCTCCTTGGTGCCGCTAGAAGAGCAGCGAACACATCTAAAGGTATCTAAAGGTATCTAAAGGTAAAGTGTTGTGTGTTGTGTTGGGTGTTGAGTTTGTGTGTTATGTATTGTGTGTTTGGTGTTGTGTTTGTGTGTTGAGTATTGTGCGTTGGGTGTTGTGGTTGTGTATTGGGTGTTGTGTGTTGGGTATTGTGTGCTGAGTGTTGTGTTTATGTGTTGTGTATTGTGTGTTGGGTGTTGTGTAATGGGTGTTGTGTATTGTGTGTTGGGTGTTGTGTAATGTGTGTTGGGTTTTGTGTAATGTTTTTTGGGTGTTGTGTTGGGTATTGTGTGTTGGGTGTTGTGTATGTGTGTTGTGTATTGTGTGTTGGGTGTTGTGTATTGTGTGCAGGGTGTTGTGTTTGGTGTTTCGTTGAGTGTTGTATATTGTGTGTTGGGTGTTGGGTGTTGTGTTGGGTGTTGTGTATTGCGTGTTGGGTTTTGTGTTGGGTGTTGTGTTGGGTGTTATGTTTGAGTGTTGGGCGTTGTGTGTGTGTGTTGTGTTTGTGTGTTGCATGTTGGGCGTTGTGTTTGTGTGTTCAGTTTGTGTGTTGGATGTTGGGTGTTGTGTTTGTGTGTTGTGTTTGTGTGTTGTGTGTTGTGTGTTGGGTGTTGTGTATTGTGTGTTATGTTGGGTGTTGTGTTTGTGTGTTGTGTGTTGTGTTTGTGTGTTGGGTGTTGTGTTTCAGGGTTGGGTGTTATGTTTGTGTGTGGTGTTGGGTGTTGTGTTGGGTGTTGGGTGTTGTGTGTTGTGTTGGGTGTTGTGTTGGGTGTTGTGTGTGTGTTGTGTTGGATGTTTTGTTGGGTGGTGTGTATTGTGTGTTGTGTTGGGTGTTGCGTTGGATGTTGTGTTGGGTGTTGTGTATTGTGTGTTGTGTTGGATGTTGTGTTGGGTGTTGTGTTGGCTGTTGTGTTGGGTGTTGTGTTGGGTGTTGCGTTGGATGTTGTGTTGGGTGTTGTGTTAGGTGTTGTGTTGGGTGTTGTGTTGGGTGTTGTGTTGGGTGTTGCATTGGATGTTGTGTTGGGTGTTGTGTTGTGTGTTGCGTTGGATGTTTTGTTGGGTGTTATGTTGGGTGTTGCGTTGGATGTTGTGTTGGGTGTTGTGTTGGGTGTTGTGTTGGGTGTTGTGTTGGGTGTTGTGTTGGGTGTTGTGTTGGGTGTTGTGTTTGTGTGTTGTGTTTTGTGTTGTCTTGGGTGTTGTGTTGTGTATTATGTGTTGGGTGTTGTATTTGTGTGTTGGGTGTTGTGTTGGGTGTTGTGTATTGTGTGTTGGGTGTTGTGTTGTGTATTGTGTGTTGGGTGTTGTGATTGTGTGTTGGGTGTTGTGTTGGGTGTTGTGTTTGTGTGTTGGGTCTTGTGTTGGGTGTTGTGTTGGATGTTGTGTTGGGTGTTGTGTTGGGTGTTGCGTTGGGTGTTGTGTTGGGTGTTGTGTTGGGTGTTGTGTTGGGTGTTGCGTTGGATGTTGTGTTGGGTGTTGCGTTGGGTGTTGTGTTGGGTGTTGTGTTAGGTGATGTGTTGGGTGTTGTGTTGGGTGTTATGTTGGGTGTTGTGTTGGGTGTTGCGTTGGATGATGTGTTGGGTGTTGTGTTGGGTGTTGCGTTGGATGTTGTGCTGGGTGTTGTGTTGGGTGTTGCGTTGGGTGTTGTGTTGGTGTTGTGTTGGGTGTTGTGTTGGTGGTTGTGTTTGTGTGTTGTGTTTGGTGTTGTGTTGGGTGTTGTGTTGTGTATTGTGTGTTGGGTGTTGTGTTTGTGTGTAGGGTGTTGTGTTGGGTGTATTGTATTGTGTGTTGGGTGTTGTGTTGTGTATTGTGTGTTGGGTGTCGTGTTTGTGTGTTGTGTGTTGTGTGTTGTGTTGGGTGTTGTGTTTGTGTGTTGGGTGTTGTGTTGGGTGTTGTGTTGGGTGTTGTGTTGGGTGTTGTGTTGGGTGTTGTGTGTAGGGTGTTGTGTGGGGTGTTGTCTTAGGTGTTGTGTTGAGTGGGGAGTCTTGATTAAGGTACTGTGTTGGGTGTTGTGTTTGTGTGTTGGGTGTTGTGTATTGTGTGTTGTTTTGGGTGTTGTGTTTGTGTGTTGTGTTGGGTGTTGTGTTGGGTGTTGTGTTGGGTGATGTGTTGAGTGTTGTGTATTGTGTGTTGGGTGTTGTGTTTGTATGTTTGGTGTTGTGTTTGGTGTTGGGTGTTGTGTTGGGTGTTGTGACTTGCCTGTTGGGTGTTGGCTGTTGTGTATTGTTTGTTGGGGGTTGTGTCTGTGTGTTGGGTATTGGGTGTTGGGTGTTGTGTTGGGTGTTGTGTTGGGTGTTGCGTTGGATGTTTTGTTGGGTGTTATGTTGGGTGTTGCGTTGGATGTTGTGTTGGGTGTTATGTTGGGTGTTGCGTTGGGTGTTGTGTTGGGTGTTGTGTTGGGTGTTGTGTTGGGTGTTGTGTTGTGTGTTGTGTTTGTGTGTTGTGTTTTGTGTTGTCTTGGGTGTTGTGTTGTGTATTATGTGTTGGGTGTTGTATTTGTGTCTTGGGTGTTGTGTTGGGTGTTGTGTATTGTGTGTTGGGTGTTGTGTTGTGTATTGTGTGGTGGGTGTTGTGATTGTGTGTTGGGTGTTGTGTTGGGTGTTGTGTTTGTGTGTTGGGTCTTGTGTTGGGTGTTGTGTTGGATGTTGTGTTGGGTGTTGTGTTGGGTGTTGCGTTGGGTGTTGTGTTGGGTGTTGTGTTGGGTGTTGTGTTGGGTGTTGTGTTTGTGTGTTGTGTTTTGTGTTGTCTTGGGTGTTGTGTTGTGTATTATGTGTTGGGTGTTGTATTTGTGTGTTGGGTGTTGTGTGGGGTGTTGTGTATTGTGTGTTGGGTGTTGTGTTGTGTATTGTGTGTTGGGTGTTGTGATTGTGTGTTGGGTGTTGTGTTGGGTGTTGTGTTTGTGTGTTGGGTCTCGTGTTGGGTGTTGTGTTGGATGTTGTGTTGGGTGTTGTGTTGGGTGTTGCGTTGGGTGTTGTGTTGGGTGTTGTATTGGGTGTTGTGTTGGGTGTTGCGTTGGATGTTGCGTTGGGTGTTGCGTTGGGTGTTGTGTTGGGTGTTGTGTTAGGTGATGTGTTGGGTGTTGTGTTGGGTGTTATGTTGGGTGTTGTGTTTGGTGTTGCGTTGGATGTTGTGTTGGGTGTTGTGTTGGGTGTTGCGTTGGATGTTGTGCTGGGTGTTGTGTTGGGTGTTGCGTTGGGTGTTGTGTTGGTGTTGTGTTGGGTGTTGTGTTGGTGGTTGTGTTTGTGTGTTGTGTTTGGTGTTGTGTTGGGTGTTGTGTTGTGTATTGTGTGTTGGGTGTTGTGTTTGTGTGTAAGGTGTTGTGTTGGGTGTATTGTATTGTGTGTTGGGTGTTGTGTTGTGTATTGTGTGTTGGGTGTCGTGTTTGTGTGTTGTGTGTTGTGTTGGGTGTTGTGTTTGTGTGTTGGGTGTTGTGTTGGGTGTTGTGTTGGGTGTTGTGTGTAGGGTGTTGTGTGGGGTGTTGTCTTAGGTGTTGTGTTGAGTGGGGAGTGTTGATTAAGGTACTGTGTTGGGTGTTGTGTTTGTGTGTTGGGTGTTGTGTATTGTGTGTTGTTTTGGGTGTTGTGTTTGTGTGTTGTGTTGGGTGTTGTGTTGTGTGTTGTGTTGGGTGATGTGTTGAGTGTTGTGTATTGTGTGTTGGGTGTTGTGTTTGTATGTTGGGTGTTGTGTTTGGTGTTGGGTGTTGTGTTGGGTGTTGTGACTTGCCTGTTGGGTGTTGGCTGTTGTGTATTGTTTGTTGGGGGTTGTGTCTGTGTGTTGGGTATTGGGTGTTGGGTGTTGTGTTGGGTGTTGTGTTGGGTGTTGCGTTGGATGTTTTGTTGGGTGTTATGTTGGGTGTTGCGTTGGATGTTGTGTTGGGTGTTATGTTGGGTGTTGCGTTGGGTGTTGTGTTGGGTGTTGTGTTGGGTGTTGTGTTGGGTGTTGTGTTGTGTGTTGTGTTTGTGTGTTGTGTTTTGTGTTGTATTGGGTGTTGTGTTGTGTATTATGTGTTGGGTGTTGTATTTGTGTGTTGGGTGTTGTGTTGGGTGTTGTGTATTGTGTGTTGGGTGTTGTGTTGTGTATTGTGTGTTGGGTGTTGTGATTGTGTGTTGGGTGTTGTGTTGGGTGTTGTGTTTGTGTGTTGGGTCTTGTGTTGGGTGTTGTGTTGGATGTTGTGTTGGGTGTTGTGTTGGGTGTTGCGTTGGGTGTTGTGTTGGGTGTTGTGTTGGGTGTTGTGTTGGGTGTTGCGTTGGATGTTGTGTTGGGTGTTGCGTTGGGTGTTGTGTTGGGTGTTGTGTTAGGTGATGTGTTGGGTGTTGTGTTGGGTGTTATGTTGGGTGTTATGTTGGGTGTTGTGTTGGGTGTTGCGTTGGGTGTTGTGTTGGGTGTTGTGTTGGGTGTTGCGTTGGATGTTGTGCTGGGTGTTGTGTTGGGTGTTGCGTTGGGTGTGGTGTTGTGTATTATGTGTTGGGTGTTGTATTTGTGTGTTGGGTGTTGTGTTGGGTGTTGTGTATTGTGTGTTGGGTGTTGTGTTGTGTATTGTGTGTTGGGTATTGTGTTTGTGTGTTGGGTGTTGTGTACGGTGTTGTGTTTGTGCGTTGGGTCTTGTGTTGGGTGTTGTGTTGGATGTTGTGATGGGTGTTGCGTTGAGTGTTGTGTTGGGTGTTGTACTGGGTGTTGTGTTGGGTGTTGTGTAGGGTGTTGCGTTGGATGTTGTGTTGGGTGTTGCGTTGGGTGTTGTGTTGGGTGTTGTGTTAGGTGATGTGTTGGGTGTTGTGTTGTGTGTTGTGTTGGGTGTTGCGTTGGATGTTGTGTTGGGTGTTGTGTTGGGTGATGCGTTGGATGTTGTGCTGGGTGTTGTGTTGGGTGTTGCGTTGGGTGTTGTGTTGGGTGTTGTGTTGGGTGTTGTGTTGGGGATTGTGTTTGTGTGTTGTGTTGGGTGTTGTGTTGGGTGTTGTGTTGTGTATTGTGTGTTGGGTGTTGTGTTTGTGTGTAGGGTGTTGTGTTGGGTGTAGTGTATTGTGTGTTGGGTGTTGTGTTGTGTATTGTGTGTTGGGTGTCGTGTTTGTGTGTTGTGTGTTGTGTTGGGTGTTGTGTTTGTGTGTTGGGTGTTGTGTTAGGTGTTGTGTGGAGGGTGTTGTGTGGGGTGTTGTCTTAGGTGTTGTGTTGAGTGGGGGGTGTTGATTAAGGTACTGTGTTGGGTGTTGTGTTTGTGTGTTTGGTGTTGTGTGTTGTTTTGGGTGTTGTGTTTGTGTGTTGTGTTGGGTGTTGTGTTGGGGGTTGTGTTGGGTTATGTGTTGATTGTTGTGTATTGTGTGTTGGGTGTTGTGTTTGGTGTTGGGCGTTGTGTTGGGTGTTGTGACTTGCCTGTTGGGTGTTGGGTGTTGTGTATTGTTTGTTGGGTGTTGTGTCTGTGTGTTGGGTATTGGGTGTTGGGTGTTGTGTTGGGTGTTGTGTTGAGTGTTGTGTATTGAGCATTGGGTGTTGTGTCGGGTGTTGTGTTTGTGTGTTGGGTGTTGTGTTGGGTGTTGTGTTTGTGTGTTGGTTGTTGTGTTGGGTGTTGTGTTTGTGTGTTATGTATTGTGTGTTGGGTGTTGTGTTGGGTGTTGTGTTTGTGTGTTGTGTATTGTGTGTTGGGTGTCGTGTATTGTGTGTTCAGTGTTGTGTATTGTGTGTTGGGTGTTGGGTGTTGTGTTGGGTGTTGTGTTTGTGTGTTATGTGTTGTGTTGGGTGTTGTGTTTGTGTGTTATGTATTGTGCTTTGGGTGTTGTGTTGGGTGTTGTGTTTGTGTGTTATGTATTGTGTGTTGGATGTTGTGTTGGGTGATGTGTTAGTGTGTTGGGTGTTGTGTTGGGTGTTGTGTTTGTGTGTTGGGTGCCGCTAGAAGAGCGGCGAACACATCTAAAGGTATCTAAAGGTAAGGTGTTGTGTGTTGTGTTGGGTGTTGAGTTTGTGTGTTATGTATTGTGTGATGGGTGTTGTGTTTGTGTGTTGAGTATTGTGCGTTGGGTGTTGTGGTTGTGTATTGTGTGTTGTGTGTTGGGTATTGTGTGCTGAGTGTTGTGTTTATGTGTTGTGTATTGTGTGTTGGGTGTTGTGTGTTGTGTATTGTGTGTTGGGTGTTGTGTAATGTGTGTTGGGTTTTGTGTAATGCTTTTTGGGTGTTGTGTTGGGTATTGTGTGTTGGGTGTTGTGTTTGTGTGTTGTTTATTGTGTGTTGGGTGTTGTTTATTGTGTGCAGGGTGTTGTGTTTGGTGTCTTGTTGAGTGTTGTGTATTGTGTGTTGGGTGTTGGGTGTTGTGTTGGGTGTTGTGTATTGCGTGTTGGGTTTTGTGTTGGGTCTTGTGTTGGGTGTTATGTTTGAGTGTTGGGCGTTGTGTGTGTGTGTTGTGTTTGTGTGTTGCATGTTGGGCGTTGTGTTTGTGTGTTCGGTTTGTGTGTTGGATGTTGGGTGTTGTGTTTGTGTGTTGGATGTTGGGTGTTGTGTTTGTGTGTTGTGTTTGTGTGTTGGGTGTTGTGTGTTGGGTGTTGTGTATTGTGTGTTGTGTTGGGTGTTGTGTTTGTGTGTTGGGTGTTGTGTGTGTGTGTTGTGTTTGTGTGTTGGGTGTTGGGTTTTGTGGGTCGGGTGTTGTGTTTGTGTGTAGTGTTGGGTGTTGTGTTGGGTGTTGTGTTGGGTGTTGTGTTTGTGTGTTGTGTTGGATGTTTTGTTGGGAGTTTTGTTAGGTGGTGTGTATTGTGTGTTGTGTTGGGTGTTGTGTTGGGTGTTGCGTTGGGTGTTGTGTTGGGTGTTGCGTTGGGTGTTGTGTTGGGTGTTGTTTTAGGTGTTGTGTTGGGTGTTGTGTTGGGTGTTATGTTGGGTGTTGCATTGGATGTTGTGTGGGGTGTTGTGTTGGGTGATGCGTTGGATGTTGTGTTGTGTGTTATGTTGGGTGATGCGTTGGGTGTTGTGTTGGGTGTTGTGTTGGGTGTTGTGTTGGGTGTTGTGTTTGTGTGTTGTGTTTGGTGTTGTGTTGGGTGTTGTGTTGTGTATTATGTGTTGGGTGTTGTATTTGTGTGTTGAGTGTTGTGTTGGGTGTTGTGTATTGTGTGTTGGGTGTTGTGTTGTGTATTGTGTGTTGGGTGTTGTGTTTGTGTGTTGGGTGTTGTGTAGGGTGTTGTATTTGTGCGTTGGGTCTTGTGTTGGGTGTTGTGTTGGATGTTGTGTTGGGTGTTGCGTTGGGTGTTGTGTTGGGTGTTGTACTGGGTGTTGTGTTGGGTGTTGTGTAGGGTGTTGCGTTGGATGTTGTGTTGGGTGTTGCGTTGGGTGTTGTGTTGGGTGTTGTGTTAGGTGATGTGTTGGGTGTTGTGTTGGGTGTTGTGTTTGGTGTTGCGTTGGATGTTGTGTTGGGTGATGTGTTGGGTGTTGCGTTGGATGTTGTGCTGGGTGTTGTGTTGGGTGTTGCGTTGGGTGTTGTGTTGGGTGTTGTGTTGGGTGTTGTGTTGGGGATTGTGTTTGTGTGTTGTGTTGGGTGTTGTGTTGGGTGTTGTGTTGTGTATTGTGTGTTGGGTGTTGTGTTTGTGTGTAGGGTGTTGTGTTGGGTGTAGTGTATTGTGTGTTGGGTGTTGTGTTGTGTGTTGGGTGTCGTGTTTGTGTGTTGTGTGTTGTGTTGGGTGTTGTGTTTGTGTGTTGGGTGTTGTGTTGGGTGTTGTGTGTAGGGTGTTGTGTGGGGTGTTGTCTTAGGTGTTGTGTTGAGTGGGGGGTGTTGATTAAGGTACTGTGTTGGGTGTTGTGTTTGTGTGTTTGGTGTTGTGTGTTGTTTTGGGTGTTGTGTTTGTGTGTTGTGTTGGGTGTTGTGTTGGGGGTTGTGTTGGGTGATGTGTTGATTGTTGTGTATTGTGTGTTGGGTGTTCTGTTTGGTGTTGGGCGTTGTGTTGGGTGTTGTGACTTGCCTGTTGGGTGTTGGGTGTTGTGTATTGTTTGTTGGGTGTTGTGTCTGTGTGTTGGGTGTTGTGTTGGGTGTTGTGTTGAGTGTTGTGTATTGAGCATTGGGTGTTGTGTCGGGTGTTGTGTTTGTGTGTTGGGTGTTGTGTTGGGTGTTGTGTTTGTGTGTTGGTTGTTGTGTTGGGTGTTGTGTTTGTGTGTTATGTATTGTGTGTTGGGTGTTGTGTTGGGTGTTGTGTTTGTGTGTTGTGTATTGTGTGTTGGGTGTCGTGTATTGTGTATTCAGTGTTGTGTATTGTGTGTTGGGTGTTGGGTGTTGTGTTGGGTGTTGTTTTTGTGTGTTTGGTGTGTAGGGTGTTGTGTTGGGTGTTGTGTATTGTGTGTTGGGTGTTGTGTTGGGTGTTGTGTTGGGTGTTGTGTTTGTGTGTTGTGTTGGGTGTTATGTATTGTGTGTTGGGTGTTGTGTTGGGTGTTGTGTGTTGAGTGTTGTGTTGGGTATTGTTTTTGTGTGTTGGGTGTTGTGTTGGGTGTGAATTGTGTGTTGGGTGTTGTGTTGGGTGTTGTGTTGGATGTTGTGTTGGGTGTTGTGTTGGGTGTTGTGTTTGTATGTTGTGTATTGTATGTTGGGTGTTGTGTTGGGTGTTGTGTGTTGGGTGTTGTATTGGGTGTTGTGTTGGGTGATGCGTTTGTGTGTTATGCATTGTGTGTTGGGTGTTGTGTTGCGTGTTGTGTGTTGGGTGTTGTGTTGGGTGTTGTGATGGATGTTGTGTTGGGTGTTGTGTTTGTGTGTTATGTATTGTGTGTTGGGTGTTGTGTTTGTGTGTTATGTGTTGTGTTGGGTGTTGTGTTTGTGTGTTATGTATTGTGTGTTGGGTGTTGTGTTGGGTGTTGTGTTTGTGTGTTGGGTGTTGTGTTGGGTGTTGAGTTTGTGTGTTGTGTGTTGTGTTGGGTTTTGTGATTCTGTATTATGTATTGTGTGTTGGGTGTTGTGTTGGGTGTTGTGTTTGTGTGTTGGGTGTTGTGTTGGGTGTTGTGTTTGTGTGTTGGGTGTTGTGTTGGGTGTTGTGTTTGGGTGTTGTGTATTGTGTGTTGGGTGTTGTGTTGGGTGTTGTGTTTGTTAGTTGTGTATTGTGTATTGTGTGTTGTGTATTGTGTGTTGTGTGTTGTGTATTGTGTGTTGTGTATTGTGTGTTGTGTATTGTGTATTGTGTGTTGTGTATTGTGTGTTGTGTGTTGTGTATTGTGTGTTGTGTATTGTGTATTGTGTGTTGGGTGTTTTGTTGGGTGTTGTGTTGGGTGTTGTGTATTGTGTGTTGGGTGTTGTGTATTGTGTGTTGGGTGTTGTGTATTGTGTGTTGGGTGTTGTGTATTGTGTGTTGGGTGCTGTGTTTGTGTGTTGTGTCTGTGTGCTGGGTTTTGTGTATATGTGTGTTGGGTGTTATGTTTGTGTGTTGTGTCAGTGTGTTGGGTGTTGGTTTTGTTTGTTGGGTGTTGGTTTTATGTGTTGGGTGTTTTGTTTGTGTGTTTGGTGTTGTGTTGGGTGTTGTGTTTGTGTGTTGGGTGTTGTGTTTGTTTGTTGGGTGTTGTGTTTGTGTGTTGGATGTTGTCTCTGTGTGTTGGGTGTTGTGTTTGTGTGTTGTGTTTGTGTTTTGTGTTTGGGTGTTGGGTGTTGTGTTGTGTGTTGTGTTGTGTTTGTGTGTTGGGTGTTGTGTTGTGTTTGTATGTTGGGTGTTGTGTTGGGTGTTGTATGTGTGTGTTGGGTGTTGTGTTTGTGTGTTGTGTTTGTGTGTTGGGTGTTGTGTTTGTGTGGTGGGTGTTGTGTTTGTGTGTTGCGTGTTATGTTTGTGTGTAGTGTCTGTGTGTTGGGTGTTGCGTTTGTTTGTTGGGTGTTGTGTTTGTGTGTTGGGAGTTGTGTTGGGAGTTGTGTGTTGGGCGTTGTGTTTGTGTGTTGGGTGTTGTGTTTTTGTATTGGGAGTTGTTTGTATGTTGTGCCTCTTTGTTGGCAGTTGTGTGTGCGTGTTTTATGTGTTGCGTTTATCAATTGGTGTTTTGGGAGTTGTGTGTGTGTGTTTTATTTGTTGTGTTTATATATTCGTGTGTTTGGTGTTGTGTTTGTGTGGGTGGGTTACTTGTGTTGATTAATTTAGTTTCACTACGAACATTTGTGTGGCAGGCAGTTATATTAAACCTAAGTGTAGTAGACCCCAATGTTACAAATAAGGAACAGCCAAATTAGAACTTTAATCTGAAGTGATGTATAAAGTGTACCATATTATCCCCAAAGTTGAAAATCATACCTTTTCCTCCAGTAGTATATTAAAACAATTATTTTCTGTGCATATGTATATATAATTTAGCTACTCCATCCTCTCTTAAAGGAATTGTATAAGGTAACATTTTGTGTATATTCTTGAAGTAAAACTCCTGCCAGCCAATCAGAACGCTGGATTAGAACATCCCTTTAAACCAGCTGTACCTGACATTCCTGGCGAGTATCACAACATTGCCACACCCTCTGGCTCGACCAATCAGGAGCCACCAATGACGCCAATGGGTGTTGTGTTAGGTGTTGTGTTGGGTGTTGCATTGGATGTTGTGTTGGGTGTTGTGTTGGGTGTTGCTTTGGATGTTGTGTTGGGTGTTATGTTGGGATTTGCGTTGGGTGTTGTGTTGGGTGTTGTGTTGGGTGTTGTGTTGGGTGTTGTGTTTGTGTGTTGTGTTTGGTGTTGTGTTGGGTGTTCTGTTGTGTATTATGTGTTGGGTGTTGTGTTTGTGTGTTGGGTGTTGTGTTGGGTGTTGTGTATTGTGTGTTAGGTGTTGTGTTGGGTGTTGTGTTGGGTGTTGCATTGGATGTTGTGTTGGGTGTTGTGTTGGGTGTTGCGTTGGATGTTGTGTTGGGTGTTATGTTGGGTGTTGCATTGGGTATTGTGTTGGGTGTTGTGTTGGGTGTTGGGTTTGTGTGTTGTGTTTGGTGTTGTGTTGGGTGTTGTGTTGTGTATTATGTGTTGGGTGTTGTGTTTGTGTGTTGGGTGTTGTGTTGGGTGTTGTGTTTTGTGTGTTAGGTGTTGTGTTGTGTATTGTATGTTGGGTGTTGTGTTGGGTGTTGTGTTTGTGTGTTGGGTGTTGTGTTGGGTGTTGTGTTTGTGTGTTATGTATTGTGTGTTGGATGTTGTGTTGGGTGATGTGTTAGTGTGTTGGGTGTTGTGTTGGGTGTTGTGTTTGTGTGTTAGGTGTTGTGTTGGGTGTTGTTTTTGTGTGTTGGGTGTTGTGTTGGGTGTTGTGTTTGGGTGTTGTGTATTGTGTGTTGGGTGTTGTGTTGGGTGTTGTGTTTGTTAGTTGTGTATTGTGTGTTGTGTGTTGTGTATTGTGTATTGTGTGTTGTGTATTGTGTGTTGTGTATTGTGTGTTGTGTATTGTGTGTTGTGTATTGTGTATTGTGTGTTGTGTGTTGTGTATTGTGTGTTGGGTGTTTTGTTGGGTGTTGTGTTGGGTGTTGTGTATTGTGTGTTGGGTGTTGTGTATTGTGTGTTGGGTGTTGTGTATTGTGTGATGGGTGTTGTGTATTGTGTGTTGGGTGCTGTGCTTGTGTGTTGTGTATGAGTGTTGGGTTTTGTGTATATGTGTGTTGGGTGTTATGTTTGTGTGTTGTGTCAGTGTGTTGGGTGTTGGGTTTGTTTGTTGGACGTTGGGTTTGTGTGTTGGGTGTTTTGTTTGTGTGTTTGGTGTTGAGTTTGTGTGTTGGGTTTTGTGTTTGGGTGTTGGGTGTTGTGTTTGTGTGTTGGGTGTTGTGTTTGTTTGCTGGGTGTTGTGTTTGTGTGTTGGATGTTGTCTCTGTGTGTTGGGTGTTGTGTTTGTGTGTTGTGTTTGTGTTTTGTGTTTGGGTGTTGTGTGTTGTGTTGTGTGTTGTGTTGTGTTTGTGTGTTGGGTGTTGTGTTTGTGTGTTGTGTTTGTGTGTTGGGTGTTGTGTTTGTGTGTTGGGTGTTGTGTTTGTGTGTTGCGTGTTATGTTTGTGTGTTGTGTCTGTGTGTTGGGTGTTGCGTTTGTTTGTTGGGTGTTGTGTTTGTGTGTTGGGAGTTGTGTTGGGAGTTGTGTGTTGGGCGTTGTGTTTGTGTGTTGGGTGTTGTGTTTTTGTGTTGGGAGTTGTTTGTATGTTGTGCCTCTTTGTTGGAAGTTGTGTGTGCGTGTTTTATGTGTTGCGTATGTATATTGGTGTTTTGGGAGTTGTGTGTGTGTTTTATTTGTTGTGTTTGTATATTCGTGTGTTTGGTGTTGCGTTTGTGTGGGTGGGTTGCTTGTGTTGATTAATTTAGTTTCATTACGAAAATGTGTGTGGCAGGCAGTTATATTAAACCTAAGTGTAATAGACCCCAATGTTACAAATAAGAAACAGCCAAATTAGAACTTTAATCTGAAGTGATGTATAAAGTGTACCATATTATCCCCAAAGTTGAAAATCATACCTTTTCCTCCAGTAGTATATTAAAACAATTATATTCTGTGCATATGTATATATCATTTACCTACTCCATCCTCTCTTAAAGGAATAGTATAAGGTAAAATTCTGTGTATATTCTTGAAGTAAAACTCCTGCCAGCCAATCAGAACGCTGGATTAGAACATCCCTTTAAACCAGCTGTACCTGACATTCCTGGCGAGTATCATAACATTGCCACACCCTCTGGCTCGACCAATCAGGAGCAGCCAATGACGCTTCAAACCCAGACACAGCCAGTCGCACTTACACGTCCACCTTTTAAATCGCTCTCGCTCCTTCCACGAATCGTTTCTCCTGGTTGCAATAAGTCTATTCTCCCGGTGCAAGCCTCATACTCCCGTATGTCACTACAAGACATCTGCAACAAGCTACCAGGAATATATTATGATGATATAAGTCAGGAGGAGAGAGAGAGAAACATTCAAGACGCGCGGCTGGGGCCCGGAAGACTGGCTCGACCAATCACAGTGCGCCAATTCGTGAGGCGGGCCTATAAAGAGAGGTGGGCGGGGCCCCAGACGTCACAACTGTCATGGGCACCACTGTTCTCACCTGCTAGCAGCTACCTCTCTAGCCCTCACCTGCACTGTGATGGGAATTTGGGCAAGCCTGCTCCAGCCTACCAGCCCGTTTGCCTGCATCCTGTGAAATCAACCTCTGGCCCATCACAGCCTTCGTCTGCCGACCAGATACACCACAAGTATCCTGGTGCTTGCCGTCACGTTGCTAGCTTACGTACCTACAGCCAAGCAATTCAAGAGGGGCGACAAGTGATAGATGGGACTGAAGATTTCCGGAAGAGATATTGGCTGGCCTTGGGGTGGTGAAGAATTGGTCCAGACAAGAAACCCAATAATTTTATAGGACCCTTATGGGCCCGCAACACACTTACTAAAGAGAGATAAATGCCTGACAAACCCAGTGGTACCAACCATTAAAAATAGATGTGTTCTTATAGAACAAAATAAAGAGAAATGGATTAGACTAATGAATAAATAAAAAGACGCAGCAGCGTTGAGAGAATGTAGCTGTTGATGTTAGAGAAGGCTCCATGCCACTTAGCTATCAATAGTATTGGATCTTTTAGGTTGGTAAGTAAATGTAATTACTAAAGAAGAATCATATGTGAATCTGATTAAATAATTGTTAACAATAGGGATAAATTTTGTTTTTGTTTTCTATATTCCAACTACTCCCTCTCGGGCATAGGCTGAGAGCCTTTACACTACACCGCTGAACACGGTGAGGCCCGTGAGGTCTTGTTCCAGTCTAGGGAGTGAGACATGCGAAGCATCCCGGCTCGAACCCAACTCCATCTCTGAAGCTGCTTCGCCTCTGCGCTTCACAGTCTCATCCCCCACACTCGGACCCTCACTCTCAGAACTATTGAGCAATTAACTCACTAGCCATTGCCCCCCTGTAACATATATTGAATGTGGGAATATTCATACAATGCTATTTAATCAGGGAACAATGAGGGCATTTTTTGGGCATTTCGATGTGCTGTGATAATGCACTGAAACTAGGTACAGCACAAATTCCATCCCAATAATAATCTTCCCATTGACATATTGGGATTCGAACCCGGGTCCATTGGAAAACCAGTCCAGTGGCACGACCAAGAAAAGGGAATAAATAATATTTGCCGATAGGTTAGACCTAGCTTGAGAAATAGTTAGCAAGAACTCTAGTCCATCTGATGAAATATTTTGTTTTTGTTATAAAGGAAACATCGGTATTAGACTAAAGAGATAATTGTAAAGAATACATTTCAAATATTAGCATCTAAGAAGGGCAACCCGCCCACCCAGGAATTAGCGATATTGTAATCATGACATAAGTAACAAGTCGAGTCAACAGTCTATTGTGAGAGATATTGTAACCTTGAAATAAATAGATAATGTGTTGATAGATATAGTATTCATGATATAATAGATAATGTGTTGATAGATATAGTATTCATGATATAATAGATAATGTGTTGATAGATATAGTATTCATGATATAATAGATAATGTGTTGATAGATATAGTATTCATGATATAATAGATAATGTGTTGATAGATATAGTATTCATGATATAATAGATAATGTGTTGATATATATAGTATTCATGATATAATAGATAATGTGTTGATAGATATAGTATTCATGATATAATAGATAATGTGTTGATAGATATAGTATTCATGATATAATAGATAATGTGTTGATAGATATAGTATTCATGATATAATAGATAATGTGTTGATATATATAGTATTCATGATATAATAGATAATGTGTTGATAGATATAGTATTCATGATATAATAGATAATGTGTTGATAGATATAGTATTCATGATATAATAGATAATGTGTTGATATATATAGTATTCATGATATAATAGATAATGTGTTGATAGATATAGTATTCATGATATAATAGATAATGTGTTGATAGATATAGTATTCATGATATAATTGAGTTGAACATTGAGTCTGATTTTGTAATTCTGATATACGAAGTGATAAAGTGTCAAATGTTGTAATGATGATATAGGTACTTATGAAATAGTGATTATAATGGACTATGTGTTGAGGTATATTGTTTGAATCTGTATATTATTGAATATATATAGTATAAGGGTTAATTAAGTTGTATTGTGTTAATTCATCAGTAAGGTAGGAAGCCCGACTGTGGGACACTCCGGAATAGAGATATATTTAAGTAATTGCCTACCGGTACATATTTACATGTTTGGTGATATATAGATATGATATAAATATAGGGAAGTTTAGATTAAATTGATTAAAGCCTTGGTCTTACGATTAGATATATTAAGGCGCAGTAAAGTTTGTCATTTCTTTTGGAAATAGTGATGTGCCTTTGGATCGAAGTCAGAGTGAGTCAATGCCTGAATAACGGGTATCCAAATAGGTGGTAACGGGAACTTAAGAGTTTCAACGTACAATCTATATTGGGTTAACGATATTATTCAATTTGTGGATTGAACTCATTCCGGCCCGAACAGAGAATCAATTGCTATGAGAATACATGCTACCGGGGAGTTTGTTAAATGAAGGTACGAACTTCTGAACAACTGTCGAATTATTCCCACCTTAGTAGAATACTTAGATTTGGAAAAATAAGTACTACAATTCTAATTAATAAAATTCACTACCAACACCAAACACCTCCCAATGTAATCAATGAAAGCACATGATCCACCCAGGATTCGAACCCGGGTTACCACATACAGATCTTAAACTCTCAAACCATTACACCATCAAGACATATAAGGCTCTTTTACTGGACTTCTTGCAGACTTCTTACCCGGTCCCAATTGCCAAACTTTCTAGATTTGGTGTTTTATGGGGCCACTGCAGCCACTTTTATAGGCCATTTGACTGTTGGTTGGACACTGAGAGAAAGTGGTAGTGAAGCGACTGAAAAGGATTAATATATTCATATGTCTAGGCTACAATTATTCGGGTGGTTGTTATATAGACACGAAAGTAGCCATAAGTAATTTATGTGAACCAAATACATTAATCAGCCTGAACTATTCGCAATGTTGGCATTTATAACTCCCATAATTATGAAGTCGCCATAATTGTAATGCTCCACACACGGTAGAAATCAGTCTACATTAATCATTGCCAGGCAGCTGACAAAATGTGAAGGTTAAAACGCTGTGAAGATTTTAGTACGCGACCTTTTGGTTGTGATATTCTGATTTTGTATTTAATTATATATCTATATTATATAATTATATAATGTATATATTTATTATTATTATTGTTATTTTCTATTATATTTGTTTATTTATTATTATGTTCAATGTTCTTTCCTCTCACTACAACATTACGCTTTCCATAATGCAGTTGGGTCCTGAGTACATGATTAGATTGATATCCAAAATTCGAAAATGGATATTAATCGTGATCGTGTATTCAACCTTTAACTGTGCTGGTGGTGTAATGGTTTAGGTGCTTATGTTCTGGGTGTGGTGTCCCGAGTTTCAATCCCGGGAAGACCATATCCTTTCATTAGTTTATTCAAGTACATTGGGGTTTGTAATTGATGATTAATGTTGGGAGCAGGGTGTTACTTATATTTATTTTATTATTATCATTATTATTGTTATATTCTATTATATTTTTGTATTTATTATTATTATTGTTATTATTATTATATATATACAGTATATATATATATATATATATATATATATATATATATATATATTATATATATATATATATATACTGTATATATATATATATATATATATATATATATATATATATATATATATATATATATATATATTGCCTGATGACGAGATCTCCGAAGGGGTGGCCACGAACGAACCTCTCCCTCTTTGTCCTGCCACCTCGCTCTCGTACACCCTCTTAGTAAATCTCTTGCTTTCCATACGTTCCCTCTGGCCGAACCGTCTCAAGTTGTTCCTTTTCACACTTTCCAGCACATCTACCTCCACACCAGACCTTACTTCCTCATTCGTCTGTCTATCCCTCCATGTAGCTCCGGACGCACTTCTCATGTAACTTATTTCCACTGCTCTCACTCTTGGTCTGAGTCTCTTCGAGAACGTCCATGCTTCGCTTCCGTAAGTTAGTGTCGGGATTACCACACTGTCATGCAAGGACTTCTTCACTTCCATACTGACCACCCTATTTCTTGTTACTGCTTTCAACGTTCCACCAACCCTCTTCCCCTGTTGTATATATATCTATCTATCTATTGCCTGACGCCGTGATCCCCGAAGGGGTGGCCAAGAACGAACCGCACCAATGCACCTCTGTCCCCAGTCAGTCGACGCCCCTCCCCCCAACCAGCACCGCCTTCGTTCATGTACTTCCTCACTCCATCCTTCCACCTCTCATTCGGTCTACCTCTCCCTCTCTGTCCCTCCACCTCGCTCTCGTACACCCTCTTAGTCATTCTCTCGCTTTCCATACATTCTATATGGCCGAACCATCTCAAGTTGTTCATTTTCACACTTTCCAGCACATATACCTCCACACCACACCTCCTTCTTACTTCCTCATTAGTCTGTCTATCCCTCCATGTAACTCCGCATGCATTTACTTAAGTAATTCATTTCCACTGCTTTCACTCTTGGTCTGAGTCTCTCAACCAACGTCCATGCTTCGCTTCCGTAAGTCAGTGGTATGGAAAATTCCTTGTCGCTAATGGTAGGGCGCTCATCAGACTAATATCAACAGGTCAGGGACACTTCAACCACGAACATGACTTTGGTCACGGTATTAAGTTCTGTATTATAATTACCTCTACCTGCTACATTAGCATTTTTAAACCATAGCAGCATGTATTATTTTTCAATAAGAAACCCTTTGGTAAAATTGGGAGCAATGATTCAATTTGCATGCTTATATCATTCACAATACCTATTCATCGTTATTAACAATACTATCACCCCAAACATACAATAGCTTTCGCCAAATTTAGAATACCTTCTTCCAACCCTAGCTCATCCCTGCTCCACCTCTACACCCCCAGGATTCCAGAGAATGGAAGGGGAAAACACCATACTGGGTGTGCTCAACCGCCTCAAGGGGTTCTTTACCCCTGCGCAGCTTCTTGCTCTGTCCAGGGGCACAGTGCGTCCTTGTGTTGAGTATTGTTCACATGTGCGGGGAGGATCCTCTCACACCGTACTCCTAGACAAAGTAGAAAGGAAAGCCTTTCGTATCATTAACTCCCGTCCCCTCACCAACTCTCTGCAATCTCTCTCTTTTCGTCGCAATGTTGCATCTTTCTCGCTATTCTATCGCTACTACAATAATCAGTGTTCCTCTGAGCTTTCCCAGTGTATACCACCTCCTCTACGTAGGGTACGTAGTACCCGCCTTGCAACACAACCCCACCCCTACTCTGTGCAACTCTCCAACCCAAGAGTGAAACGCTAATCTCAGACTTTCTTCTATTCAACTGCTGAGCTCTGGAACTCTCTCCCAGAATCAGTCTTTCCCTCTTCCTATGACTAAAATTGCTTCAAACTCTGTGTGTCCAGACATTTTAGCTCGAACGTCCCTTTATTTTGGCCCTGTCACTCTTTCAAATCTGGGGGAGACACTCGCTGCAGGCAGTTATGCCTTTTGTCACCCTCATTCACATAGAAAAAAAAACAATAAAAATCCAGTGCAGGGAGGAAACTTGCGCGGGGTTATTAGGGTGATGATAATGTCGGTGTTTTATGGTAGTATTATTTGGGTTTCATATAATAAGACATCTTCTAAGTCTATAATTATGCAATTTCTGTAGTATGTTACACATAATATATGAACAATAAACATCAAACACATTCAATATTAAATGGCGTCTTGGTTGCATCCCTACAAAGGACTTATAAAGTTTAAACCTTATACGGCTAATCAGACGACAATTATTGTATTTTGTTAACGCAACTACAACATTTCCATACTTGACTTCCGAAGGACCTCTAGAAATAAAAAGATTCATAGCAATATTAGTTAACTATTTAACTGGCTGGCTTGGCTGGTCCTAATATTAATTGCGAGACTGTATCATCATTCAATATTCGGTTGAACAAATTCACGCAATCATACCCCAATCAACTTTGCTCCATTGCTCAATATGTGAAGTAAAATCAACTGAGTTACTTCGACCTCTTTGTTTTCTTATAACTTAGCAGCCTTTCTGTTGTTTTCCACATTCGTTTGTGGATATATATTTATATGAGAGAGAGAGAGAGAGAGAGAGAGAGAGAGAGAGAGAGAGAGAGAGAGAGAGAGAGAGAGAGCGACGCAACAAGGAAACATAAGACAAGTGGGTACCGGTATTAGTTACCTTAGACAAGTGGGTACCGGTAATTGGTACCTTATGTTCAATATCACCTTATAGGAATATAAAGAAAGCTTAACAGAAAAAACCCTCGACTAAATCATACTTCCTTATTAGGCCTATCAATAAACATTTATAAATACCTAATTACTCTCTTACAGGTTATATATATATATACCGGTATATATACATATATTTGTATATATATATATATATATATATATATATATATATATATATATATATATATATATATATATATATATATATACCGGTATATATATATATATATATATATATATATATATATATATATATATATATATATATATATATATATATATATATGTTAGTAAAGCCAGGTAATAAATTTTCTTTAATACATACGAGGTTGAAAGAAATGGCAATTTCGTTGGAAATTTTATTATTCAAAGTTTCCAGGTCTCTGATGAGTTTTCGCTGGGTGGCAGGAAGTAGATGAATGAGATGAGCAAAATTCATGGTGGTACAGGGTTACATTAATGTACATGATGATACAGGATATACGACGGTTTCACTGGACAACCAGCATTATCAAGTAAGGATAGAATGATATTCAAGGTAAACAGGAAGGGTATAAGTATAGAGGGTGGAGGATCAGAGGAGGCGAAAAACAGGGGGCAAAAGTGGTGGAGGGGTATTCTAGGAGAGAGAAAGATAGAACCGCTTCACGCATGCGCACTGGATGCGGGATGGAGGTGGTCGGATGGCGGGGTCGAAGCTGATTGGCTGCGTGGCGAGGGGCATGGCCTAAGTTGCGTAGTCCGTGTGGCGCCAAAAATTCAATATCTACTCCTCATTTTGTAATAATTTCCACATATTTGTCTGTTCATTTGCTTTTGTAATAAATATTTTAAATTGTGAGACTTTATGGACACCCTGTATATATATATATATATATATATATATATATATGTTCTCAGTTACCGCCAACATATAACTGTAAGCTTCAGAAACACCACTAGTAAAAGGAGAAATAAAACAGAAATTCAATAAACCTCTTCAATATGAATACCACTTATTTATAGTTTGTTACTTCTATAGTACTTCATTAGGTTTAGGCGTCTATTATTCAGAGATTACAGGAATATAATCAAGTTCCCAATGTATCTGTTAACAGCATAACTATTTCAAAATCTGTACCAACAGTAAATTTGTACTGGTTCTAAGGAAAACCAATACGGTGGCGGCATTGTAGGACATATTATATATAACATTCATGTAGTGACTGTAGGGTATGCTACGTATTCTAATGAAGGTAATGACATAGAAGTTCCCTAGTGTGTGTGTGTATGTGTTTTTCTTGTTTTCTTTTCTTTTTTTGGCCGGGGGGGGGGGGGGGGGGGCGTCATCTGAAGTTGTTGTGCTACAATATAATATAAGAGTCCTATCCTTATCATTTTCACAAAAGCCATGCACATCACGTTACCCGAGAAATGTTCGCCAATGACCGAACTAATGTTGTTGTTCATATGTCTGATAGAAGCCTCATTGTTCTCTATCAGCAAATGTGATCCGGTTTGCACTACAAAATGTATTGATAATCAAGCCCTGCTATTCTATATAGCACAATCCTATAAACATATTGTGTAATGAAATGGCTCCAATTATTTAAATGTGGCAACCCTTTACTGGACTATTTGCTCGTTTGCCCTCACCACACTAGCACTACCAGCTCCACCACCACCACAACTATGGCTGTGTGAAAGGAGGGGCAGAGTTCTTTTGGGGCTTGGTGAAGTCGATTTATTTGCCGTTGCAAAAGACTGAAATGTCTGAAGTGATTTAAGCAATAAAGATTAAAAGTATTTCGGGTTAGGAAGCGTGACAATTAAATACACTTTTCTTATGATATATTTACCATACGCCATCGTATGCACTTAACTACTATGCAAACATGTTTCAATAGCAACTAGAGGTGATATTAGACTACAAAATGCACATAAACTAAAGCACAAATATTTCTGGCTTTTAACCGTCATTATTCTAAAAAAAAATCCGCATTAATTTGTTCTTAAATATTAGTATATTGACGCACTGTATATACCTATTAGTATATACCTATTAGTATATTGACGCACTGTATATAACTATTTTAGTATGGCAAATATTAGGCGACTTTATTCAGATTTGGAAACGTCTGGCATAGTAAGAAAGCTAAATACAATAAGACGACCCCTTTGAAACCGATGATCACTTTGTAATTCCAGCTACAATCAATTTGTTCTGATCACCTTTAATCCGTAATACAGACAAAGACATTTTTGTTTTGTTATTAATGCTACTGTTAAATGTTCTTGCTGACATTAGAACGGACCTCTAAGGATCAAAGGGTTATTTAGAATTTCAGTTATTCATTTAATTGACTAGTTGAATAAAATCGTCTGAAGATTTCTAGGATATACAACACTATTTGCATACTCTATTTGGAAGGATTAAGAAGGATCTCTCACATTCTGAGGAGAAAGCCATCAATCACCAGGGCGCTTTTTTTAGTCTTGGTTACCAAGATAACTCGGTAATAAATAGCCACCCCATAACTCTTAAAGTATAATTTTTTTACAAAAGCAAGTTCAGACATTATTTTACACTACAAACTTCATGTTATACCAAATTGTAAATTGTACTGTCCATAGAAGTTATATGCCAAACAAACAATAGGCAGACATCCTAATAAAACCATTCACCTGTGAGCCATAGATACCAGCCTTGCCGTCTCGATTGAAGTAAAACGAAGCCCAACCCACCTGCCACCAACACTCTCATATTTACTGCCATGCCTAATAATTTGAGTAAGGATAGGTTATGTATTAATAAGAACTGTATGCTTCTTCATTTCATATCCATTTATTATCTAACATCATTCTGGAACATCTACTAACCCTCCAGTAATGCAAATAATGGAGAAAATAGTTTCCAGTCTTTCACACGCCATGGGATTTGAGGGATTCATTCATAAAACTACGTTGTTTACTACGGATCCAATGCCACACACCTCCACACACCACAACATTTTGTCGCAGGACTAAGTTGGCCAACTGTACGTGATGCTCCGTGGTAGTTGATGGAAACCTGGTAACAGTTAGGAACGGTGAGTACTTCGAATGGACCCTTATACCTACTATGGGTTTCAGAGGCCGTGTTACATGGTTTTTCGGGAATAACTTATTAACACAAATTTGGATTAGTATGATATTTTGACACAGCTTTATTCACACCCTGCCCTAATTTTCGCCAATATCGTGCATTACCAAAAGTGTAGAATTAAGGTACTTGTCCCTGTGTCATGAGGTTAAAGTCGCACCTGGTCACACCTGGATGATGAGGAAACGAACAAGGTTAGTCACCCCCCCCCCCATCTCTCTTTCTTTCCCTCTCGCTCGCTCTCTCTCTCTCTCTCTCTCTCTCTCTCTCTCTCTCTCTCTCTCTCTCTCTCTCTCTCACACATGGAAACTACGGCCACTGGCGCATTCATTATACATATAAAAGTGAGGCATGCAAAATGTGTTAATATTATATTAATATATGATAGTGATATAAACTGACTGCAAGGGCAACAGTATGGTAGGGTGGTGGGTATAAAACGAGCGTGTGTGATGGAAGAGCAGTGGTTTGGCAGGTGTTGTGTGGTTTTGTGTTGGCATGATATTGCATCTACTGTAAGGTGTAATATGGTCATCGTATCGTCAGGTTGTGTTGGATGTCAGGTGGGATGGGGCAGTTGACGCTTGGTCATTAATTACGGGTTGGGTAGGGGTTGGGAAGGGGTGAGGATGGGAAAATGTTGGGGGAGGAAGGGTAGTGTAGGGTAAGTAAGTACAGTCACTTATACAAAATGGTGGACCGGTACGATTTTCGTTATGCAATTACTATCAGGGTTGATTATTGGCTGGGACTTGCTTTACAATCAATGGTATATGTAGGTTCGTAATTGATGTATAGAAAATCATATTCGTAAATCCGTTTGTAGAGATATACTTCCATAATTAGAAAAAAGGTGAGGTCCATGAATTGTTATGAGTGATGGTACGTTGAGGAAGATGCTGCCGACAAAAAATAAACAATACACAAAAAACACGGAAGAGAAGGGTGGGACAATGGGACATTTATATAAAGTTTATAGGAATGTGGAGGGCTGAGTGTGGCCAGGTTTTATTAATAGGTCATTTTATACAACGAAAGGAAGCGGAGACATGAAGGGTGGACAAATGATACACACAAAATACACAGCAAACAGTTTATTTTAGTCATCGTCGCTATCTAAAAACAAGTCGTCCTCTTCATCACTAGCGAGGTTGATGATGACGGGATCCACACCTTCGTGGATGTTGTCCATGGACCAGTACTCGTCTTCGAAGGCTCGAGTTCGTCAGACCGCACCCGCCCACACCTCTTCAGTGGCGCAAAGCCTGGCTTCCTCCAGCCTTTCCTGTAGATCCGCCCGGGTGAAACGGTGTAGGGAGGAGCGCACGTGCCGTTTCATGCACCCCCATACCTGCTCGATAGCATTGAGCTCTGGATGAGCGGGTGCCAGACGGACGACCTCGTGGCCCCACGCGCGGATGGTGTCATCAACCGTGTATTGTGGCTGTGGCCGGTTTTGCTTGCAGATGAGCATCAGTTCAGAACGTGTGGCATGTGGTGGGAAGGGTAGCCTGCGGTGGTCCAGCCATTTTATAAGATCCGCTTTCTTGGTGGCGGTGGTGGGGCAGCGACTCTCCTCCGTCAGCTGGCTGTGATATGGCGCATTATCCATCACCAGTACCGATGGCTGAGCCAGCGACGGCAGAAGTTGTGACGTAAGCCAGCGGAGGAAGAGCTTGCTGTTCATCTCGCCGTGATAGTCGCCGCTGGTGTTCTTGGCCGGGAAGCACAGGAATGTGTTTTCGACGAAACCGTCGGCTGTGCCAGCTGCTACCACCACGAAGCGCTCCCCTTCTCCGGGCGGCACTTGACGACTGAACGTGGTGCTGGTGGCAGGCTGAGTGCTGTCGACCCACTCCATGCTGTGGTTCATCCTGGTGGTAAACCAGGTCTTGTCCAGGTAAACCACCTGCCTCCCCTCCTCCCGGAATTGGTTGAGTGCCCGGAGAGCGTTGATCCGGCGGCACACAATGTCCAGCGACTCCTTCCTCACATACATCTTCCGCTGTGAGGTTTTGTAGCGGAATCCCATGTTGTGGATGAGTCGCCAAACCGACGTCTCCGAGGTTGCCTCCGGGATGATGCTCGCCATCTTTAGGTCTTCCGTCACGGAGCCAATCGTGAAGGTTTGCTTGGCAGCAAACTTTGTGTGGATATTGCGGCGAATGGCACCGACGGCGAAACTGTCAAAGGCGCCTGGTGTTGGGGGTGCTGTCGGTGTTGGCGGTGCTGTCGCTGTCCCAGGCCGAGACTGGGTGCTGCGGTGCACCATCATCTGCACTGCTCTCATCGTCATTCCCACGGCTTCCGCTACGCGGTCATAAGGCCTGTGTGGTGGAAGGCCAATTAATTTCATTCGGAGGTGTTTGGTGTTGGGAGTGATATTAATTAATTAGATTTATTTATGTCTAATGTGGCGCATGAAAAACTTAATAAATACTGTGTATGTTATTGTAAGCATGGGATCATGCTATAAATACTTTGCTCTTTGTATGGATACTTATAAATATTATATTTGTAGCTATCGGGCTCACCATTTCAGTGCTGCCAATTAATTTGTTGCAGTAAAACGCCCTTTAAAGATCTAAAGATTTAAACAGTTAATAACAGTTTATTGCCATAGATATAGGTATACATGTTTACAAAAATGTGCCGTGCCATTATACAAAGATAAGATATATCCATGACAAAGATGATCTGATGCCCTCAGGCATATAATTATGTCCTCTTATAATCATATGCATATCAGGTGAAATAAGACAACAAAGCAAAGAAATGTACACAAGTGCAATACAAAACAAAGATATAATATATACACAAAATAAAGAAAATTATATACACATACTCATTTACATTCAAATACACATTGCCTCTTCACATAGACGACAAATAAATTAACAAGTTTAAAATTCCTAGAATTCAGAGCACAATTTAGCTATCCATTAAATATAATTTGAATCGTTTCTTATATAATAAAAAATAAAATTATCATCAACATTTACAATGAGGTTATTCCATATTTTAACTCCCTTATGTTGAAATGTTTTTGTTACCAATGATGTTCTGCAAACTGGTACACGTAACCTGTGTCTCTGTCTGGTTAAGTATTACTACGTATAATAGCCATAATTAACCACTTACCTATTCAAACTGATTGTTAGCCGATTGACGGCTTTCTCCTCTGTATATGTAGTAAACACGCATGACAAATACACCCACGCGGACAATGACGCAACATGGTTGCCATAATTTGCCTTGCTGGAGCCAATGTCACGTATGGTTGACTGTATACGACTGCTGCCGTAAGCCCGTGGCACCCGATGAAAACACACAACACCCGGAAACAACCGAACCATTGCTCATCGATGAAACACGGTCGTTATATACCCAGCACCCTACCATACTCTTGTCCTTATATTCACGTTATGTTACTATACAATATAAATATAAAACACACAACACCCGGAAACAACTGAACCATTGCTCATCGATGAAACACGGTCGTTATATACCCAGCACCCTACCATACTCTTGTCCTTACATTCACGTTATGTCACTATACAATATAAATATAAAATTAACACATTTTGCATGCCTCATTTTTATATGTATAATGCATGCGCCAGTGGCCGTAGTTTCCATGTGTGAGAAAGTGAGAGAGAGAGAGAGAGAGAGAGAGAGAGAGAGAGAGAGAGAGAGAGAGAGAGAGCGAGAGAGAGAGAGAGAGAGAGAGAGAGAGAGAGAGAGAGAGAGAGAGAGAGAGAGAAAAAGAGAGATGGGGGGATGACTAACCTTGTTCGTTTCCTCATCATCCAGGTGTGACCAGGTGCGACTTTAACCTCATGACACAGGGACAAGTACCTTAATTCTACACTTTTGGTAATACACGATATTGGCGAAAATTAGGGCAGGGTGTGAATAAAGCTGTGTCAAAATATCATACTAATCCAAATTTGTGTTAATAAGTTATTCCCGAAAAACCATGTAACACGGCCTCTGAAACCCATAGTAGGTTTAAGCTTAGATGGTACTGGTAGAATAACTACCATTACTAAATCGCGTACGTGGTGAAGGCTAACTTTCGGGGTTTCGTCTGGCTTGATATCTTGGAGGTAATGTAATTGGCGGAAACGGTTCTTTAACTCGTTAAGTGCTAAGCCCCTGTAGTATACACCATACCCCCATGCGAAGATATTCTGATTCATCCCTCATTAAAATCGTTAATTTACCATATATATAGTCAATACTTATCCATATGCTCCTATTTTACTTTTGGTAAGAACATATGAACATGGGAAAGCAATAAAACAAGTGGTAACAGCAATTGGCTGGTGAAAATTTTATATTTTAGCCCCGCGGTCGTAATCTGGCCCAGATCGGCAAGACAGGCACACCCTCCCTTTCCCGTGTCTCGCTTGGCACTGAGAGACTAGGGGTGGACTCAGACTGGCTTGAAGGGTCGGAGTTACAACCCTCTCCCTCTCTCTCCCACTTTTCCTCCACCAAAATTACTCGATAAATATCAGGAAAAATATAAAAAAATACCTGATAATTGAGGAGGGGGGAAAAAGGGTGGGATTGGGGGAGGACACATGTGTAGGAGTGGTAGCAAGTAATGGAGGGAAGTTATCTCACCTAAACACAATTTTTTTTTTTTTTTTTTTGGTGCCACTGGGGTGTTTTGATTTTTTTTTTTTAAGGCATATAATCTTAAGAGCCTTCCCGCAGCCGCCCAGTAGGACATTTTAAGAGTCTTCCCGTAGCTGCCAGGTTAAATGCACAGGGGACTGATCAAAGTTGGAGGAGGGCTCGTACGGGACAGACAAATGGCGTAAAGGAAGGAGGTGGGGGGTATGCCAAAAATATGTTAGTGAGGGGAAATCCCGTCCTGGCCCTCGCGGGGACAAGTGTTGATTCCCCATTGCACTACTTTGACTTGGCTAGGCCGGTCTGAGGTGTTCATTTGTTGTAATCGGGTTCTAATCTGATTTGCAATGGTGCGATGGCTCCTTTCACAAATGGAGTTGCCTTTGGGTCAGTAGGGAGAGAAATGGCTGTTTTTGAACCCACACACTTGTGAAATTTGGGTCCAAATATGTCCTTGAACTCGGGGGCGTTGTCAGAGTGCATGGCTTCAGGGAGGCCGAAATAGGGAAAGACGTGTTGAATCATAGCTTCAGCTACAGAGAAGGCAGTGTAATCTTTAGCTGGACAGGCAATTACGTATTTTGAATACGTGTCAACGAAGGTGTTTATATATTTAAATCCTTTGACAACTTCAATGGGACCCATTATGTCTACGGCAAGTAATTGCCAAGGTTTGGAGGCAACAAGTTTGCCGGAAGGGCCTGGTATGCGGGTACGATCTTTACCCAAAGCACAAGCTCTGCATGCTTCTGTGACTTTCTTCGCTGTGATATAAGGGGAGGGGCTCCAATAAACTTGCTGAAAAGTGAAGGTGAGTTTACGTTGAGCTAACTGAATGCCATTATGGTCATGTGTGCAAAGATTACATGGTAGGGAGGGCGGTTTGGGGACTAAGGACAATTCTCCCGTCAGGAGTACATAGGTTGTCTCCTTTCCTCTGGAGTTGTGAAAAAAGGTGTCTAGTTATCCAGTCGGGTTTCTGTTGTTTTTGAAATTGTTGCAGCACAAGTTGTTGCTCTTGATCAACGGAATTTTGATGGTGGATGGCTAGGATAGGATAGGTATTGTTATTGGGGGGTTGGGGGGGTCTTAGGTGGGGTGGCAGCAAGAGGGAGTCTAGAGAGGGCATCGGCGTTTCTGTGATGCTTACCAGGCCGATAAACTGTCTCAAAATTAAACTCTTCAAGGGATTCGCGCCATCTGACAGTCAAAGCGTTCATAGTATCTAACTTTCTGAGCCATTGGAGGGCGTGGTGATCAGTAGTAATTGTAACTTTGACGCCGGCAAGGTAGGCTTTGAAATATTGGAGGGCCCAAATGATCCCTAAGCATTCTTGTATGGTGACAGGGTAGTTAATCTCAGCAGGATTAAGGGTACGGCTGGCGCGGGCAATAATATGCCCGCGTCCATCTTTGGTTTGACCGAGGACTGCACCGATACCGAATTGAGATACGTCAGTATACAAACGAAAGGGTTGTTGGTAATCTGGGAAGGAGATGACTGGGGAGGCTACTAGAAGGTCTTTTAACCTAAGAAGTGCGCAGGGGGGGTATTGGCCACCCCTCCCTGTGCGGAGGTATTTAGGCTGTTTTCTTCACTCAAATCGTCATCGTACCATAAATATCATTAACCCTCTCACGTTCTTGACGCAATTTTGAGCCTATTAGGGATACTTTAAAGCCTTTGTTACCATCAGGGGTATTTAGAAACCTATAGTTTAGTTACTTTAACCTCTGCAGTTGTCTTTGAGTTAGCTGTGGGCAGAAAACTAATTCAGGAGAGGTAATTATAAGAGTGAGAGAACTCTATTTCTTATTGCTAATCTGGCAACCTCTGCATCATATGGTCGTGAGAGGGTTAATACTTATCCATATGCGACTATTTTACGTTGATTATGAAGATATTAATCTGTTACAGCAATTAAACAAGTGGAAACAGCGTTTGGCTGGTCAAAATCGGCAACAGAGGCCGGGAGTTGTATTCATCGAGTGTGAGCCACCCTCCCTATCCTCCACTCCTCCCCACATCTGGAGAGACACTGTTGCGCGATACTCTCTCTCTCGCTCTTTCCCACACTTGGTAACACAGATGACCACGCCCTGCTAGCAACTCGCTAATGTTAGCACAAAAATATACCTAAGAATAAGGGAATAACGGGGAGAATAGGTGATAATTGAAGGGGGGGGGGGAAAGGAGGGGATGTGGAGGAGTGATATTTGCCATGGCCAAGGGGCAATAAAAAAAAAAAAAAAAAAAAATTAACAAAAATTATACTGGGCTGGTTTAAATGTTTTTTTTTAGGCCTTGGATTATATAAGGCTTCCTGCAGCGCAGCGGTCGGCCTTATATAAGTCTTGCGGCACTTGCTGGGTTAATGAGTGAAAGGCTTGCAATCGTTGAGAGGACCACAAGAAAGGCTCTTCTTTTTTTGTTAAGTCATGCAGGGGTTTGGCGATGGTGGCAAAATTCTTGACGAATCTAAGGTAATAGGAGGCCAATCCTAAAAAGGCTCGGACACCTTTAACATTGGTGGTGGGGGCGGGGGGGGGGGGGGGGGGGCGTGTTGGCACTGATGGCTTTGAGTTTAGCGGGATCAGGGGCGATTCCTTGCTCTGAGACTACATGACCTAGAAAATTAACTTCTTTTTGAGCTAAAGTACACTTGGAGGGTTTGAGTTTTAATTGTGCCCTTTGAATTCTTTGGGACACTTGGCGAAAACGTTGGACATGTTCTGCCCAGGTTTTCCCAAATACAATGATGTCATTGAGATAGGCTAAACAAGTTTCCCATGTCAATCCTTGTAACACGGATTCCATGAGCCTGGAGAAAGTGGCAGGGCCATTACAAAGGCCGAACGGCAGCACGGTAAACTCGTAGAGTCTGCCTTGACTGGTTGCAAGAGCCGTTTTCTGTTGGTGTTCCGGAAGTACTGAGACTTGCCAATATCCGGCCTGAAGGTCATGGGTTGTAAACTATTTTGCGCCTAGCAAGGAATCTAGAGAGTTGTCAATGCAAGGGAGGGGGGTGGCGTCTTTGACTGTTACGTCAATGAGTTAGCGATAGTCTATACAAAACCTAGTGGAGCCATCTTTCTTGTGGACTAATACTACAGGGGAGGACCAGGGGCTGGTAGAATTTTTGATTAGGTCCGTGTCTAACATATCTTTTACTTGAGAGTCTTCTTCTTGTCTTTGTATGGGGTTCTTTATACGGATAGGTTGTCTAATTGTTTGCCCTATTGTATGAATGGAGTGGTGGAGTACGTTAGTTTTCCCGACGTCTCTATTGGATGTGGCGAAGATGTCTTGGAAAGAAGTCATCAAGTCGCGCAAGTCAAGTTGTTGTTGGGGGATCAAGTGAGGAAGTATGTCTGGGAATTGGAAGGGGGTGGGGGGGTCTTGTTCATTAGCAAGGGTTAATTCCTCATCGTAGGACTCTAGCTCTCCAATAGCTAATCCTTTCGGTAAGGTAAGGGGTTGATCTGATATATTTGCTATTTTGATACAACTGAGTTTATGGCTGGGGCGGTTAGGCAATTATGATCGAAAGGGCTTTGAAGGTTAGGGGTAATTATGACGTCACCAGGAAACGTAGGTAGAATGGGAATCCATTTTCATGGTGAGGTGATAGCGTTACGGCTTTGAAGGTAACAGCCTGAGCAGTTTTGATAGTGTGGATGTCCTGGTTAGGGTAAATTAGAAGGTGGCATTCGGCGGTTGGGTGAGGTTCTTTGTTACAAATCTGAGGTTCTTTTGTACGGTTCTTTTGGGTAGGTTTGAGTTTAAGGGGGCCTTCGGAGGTTAGGTGGGGTTCTTTCTTATGGTTCTTTTTTTGTTCAGCAAGGGGGTGGAAAGTTAGCGTTCTGTTCCCGCAACTAATATTTGCATCAAGGGCCGTCAATAGATCGAAACCGAAATATCCATTGAACTTGGTTTCTTGAGATGGAAAGATCATGATAGAGTGATGTGTGCCATGATCAGGTTAGATTTAGGTTAAACGGGGGGTTTATCCTTGCCTGTCCCATCACGAGGCCCCGCAAATCTGGCGGTCTGTGGACGGGGGAGGATTAAAAATCCTGAATATCCTGACATTCTGTGATTTCCTCTCCTATCTCAATATCCTCTGCTATTTCGCTCTCTTCGCTTCCCTCTTTTCCTGCAGTCCCATCTTCGATTATGGTAGCCACGCGTCGGGGTTTGATCCACGGAAGCTGGCTCCAAAACTGAGGGGCTTTTGGTCGACGTTTCAGTAGTTCCCCAAACGATTTTTTAAGTGAGACATGGGAGCACCTAGAAATACATGGCTTCCAGTCTGAGGGTCGGATCCTAGCCCATTCTTCCATTTTGTCATGGGAACGGCTAAGGGAAGTAGGTGAGGGAAAAGTTATAGGAGCTTGAGGTTGAGTAGTGAAACAGCTAATCACAACTGTTTTATCTGTCTCCTGAGTCTGTTTCAGGGCTAAGATACGCCAAATTACTGGCATGTCTACGTCATAACCCGTGGGTTCTGCTATGGAAAAAAGATCTCTCACAGGTGTGGGAAGTATCCTCAACAAAGCCCTAAACACACTCTCTTTTCTTTTAGCAGCAGTGTCTGTGGGAAATGCGGTCAGTGCCAGTTGGTTCAACTGGTTAATTGTGTGGTCTAGATTCCCTGCAAATTTAACCTGGTGAAACTTTTTATCGCCTACAGCTTTGCCTAATGATGGGCTAATTGTTGCGGTGGTATAGGCTTCAAACTGGGCCCACGTTATCTGGGGAGAATCACGCACAAAACCGGACGCGAGGGACATATGCTTGCCTAACTTCATGACAACAGTGTGAATTTTCGCATTGTCATCGTCCTGAAATATATTGTCCAGGACAGGTTTCACAACTTCAAGATAAGTGACTGTTTCATGGTCCTCCGGTTTAAATGGAATAATTTGCAGAGATTTTCCCGCCATGATCATTCGTATATCGGTAAATATTGAGATATATTAAAATCAGAGTCACTGTGCCATGTTGAGACGCAGCGGCCACCAGTGTTATGCCGGGCAATAATATTTGTCCGCGTACTTCAGTTCTCTCTTTCCACTCTAGGAAAGCTATTAAGAACTCTATCACTCAGCAGGAACACAGCTGACTCCAGATATACAATTATAGATCTCCTCAATCTCTACCAATGATACAGAATACACGGTTGGGTTTCGCAAGTTTTTATTTCACTTTCGATCAGGGCGCTGGCATATATCATAGATAGACACTTGGTCGAGTCATATTTATATTGAAATACTCTCAAACCTACTTCAAGAATGAATAATAATATTCTTAAAGTATGGATGATACATAAATCAGTTAATAATAATATTGATAAATCACAATTAAATAAACATATGATGAATATATAAATATCACATAAATGCTAACAGAGCAGTTAGTCTCAAAGAATGGCTGATATCCTGAAGGTCAAAGTTAACGCATGGTAAAACGTGACGCGGTGTAAGGTCAAAGTACTAAGGTCCCAACATCTCAGTTAAATAGAATATATAAAATAAGAATATCAGCTGAATGGCAAATAACTAATGAGTTATAAATAAAAAGAGAGGTTTTAATTATCTACTAACGTATACAATTAGATTTAACCCTTTTCCTGCGGGTGACGAATTACGACCGGCACTACGAAATAAACAAGGGCACTTAATAATGGACTAGATGATAGGCTATATCTGCAACAGCCATTTGTTATTATTATCTATTTCAACGGTACACTAATTCCAAACCCTCGAACTATTACGCCGGTGAACAAAAACACTTAAAACCCTCCAGAGTTAATCTACTGGATAACGGGGTATCAATTAACTGGATTTTAGTGCACTTCTACAAAGGCTTTCCGGTGACGGCAAAGCCAACTCACAACAGGAGTACTTACGTTACGAAAATGCTCTTAAGTAATAACAATACTTGAATAAACTATATAAGATTTAATAAAGGAATAAATGCTTACGTTAACTTTAGTGGGAGTCTGTACTCAACACTAAACTCTTCAATGCTCTATGAAAACACTGGAAGGCTAGTCCTACAGCAATCAGATAAGGAATCTTCTGAAAAGGTCTGATGCTCTAAGATGCTCGTTACTATAGAACAGAAATAATGCAGGGGCAGGACACCAAAGCGTGTATCTTAAATACACCAATAAGTAGGATACATATATATAACAAGGGAGTGCAACAACTCTGTGACAGCACTAATAATAACCACTCAGAAACAGTACTTCCTTAGCCAACGTAACAGCCAAACTGGGTTGTGCACTATGCATCAACCAAGGCTAAAATAAGGCGTGAATAATTCCTAAAGCATACACAATGAAAGTTAATAAACACAATGCTGTCTTCCTCACTAATAAAGTCTAGCAGTGGCATAAAAGGTACTAGGAAGCTAGGCGGAGCGCAAGCATGCTCGTAGCCTACTGTCTCCCCTTGAACAGATTTTCCTTATGTTACGTTAAGTGACTTAGAGGCTCTCTTGGTAAGTCCAGATCTCGAGTATCTGTTCTTGCCCTGGCGCTCCACAAAGGTCAACAAAATGAGGTAGCAAGCATACAGGTAAGTATAGGCAAAAGCCCTTCACCTGTATACTGCTACACTCGCAAAGGAAAATATACACAAGGGTTACAGGCTAGCTAGCTTCGTCGATGTTGTACAGGCTCTGACTTGCCACATACATAACTCAGACAATGACCAAAGATACCTTCCACTGTCTAGCATTAAATAATGGGAAAGAACAGCTCAATAATTAGAAGCACCCCAACACTAGGCTACCATATGACTATGACTCTAATAATCCCTAAAACTAGTGCAAACATATATGGAGAGCTGGTGCTGGTAATACGACTGGCCTATGGAAGTCGTATGCAGAACCAGAAGGGATAAGTAATTGAATAAAGAGAGAAGTATGAAAAGGAAGAAGTTCAGAGAGAGAGAAACTAGTATAGGGGGTTATATGAGGGACAGATTGCAAAGGACATGTAGGACCAAGCACGCTGTGCCAAGCTCTGAAGGAGACACGAGGGAAGGAGCCCGCACCACCGTCCCAGGACAGCGGCCTCCAATCACAGACGACTACGTCATGCAGAGCAAGCGTCCTATGACGTAGCCAAGCCCGCCGGCCAATCACGGGCGTGGGAGACTCCTCCGAGCGAGGGAGGCAAACATACATACACACGTACATACTACCACCTCGCTGCCTACTCCGCTGTCTCTCTCCTTAACTTCACACAATGCATCTTATATTCTATGAATGATATAAAATACTTCCAAGTGTCACAGACAAGAATAAAGACTACCACTGATCTGTCTGTGACAACATGAACTCGATGAAATAAAGAATATCGTTCTACGATTATTGTAGCCCATTTCACTGCCCTGGCGAGCGCTAGCGAGTTACGAGTGCATTCTGGCCAGCTGGCCAGCGTAACACCCCGCCCAAGATGTGGGACGTTTCAGCCTCAGGTGAACTCCACATCTGACCACACAGAATGCCCACCATCCCCGCATCACCTAGCTACTTTCCCAAGTTGTGAAAACAAGGCACGATCACAAACATAAAACACTGCATTATAAACAAAAATCTGCACAACACTTCCCAAAAATAATCGCATCATAATAATTATATCACGCTCAACGAGCAAGCTTCACCAAGCCTAGCCTACTAAGACAACAACTCAGAGTGTCTTAGATGCTTGCTGTGATATACTGCACTTATATACTATCAAATAGAAAGAGTTTTTATATGAGGTTTTTATATTTTTAAATAGTGTTTTTGGCGTCGTTCCACTACAGGGGCAAGCCTAATTTTTCTCTACTCTCAAACACACACTGACTGAACGGCGAGGGTGCTCCTTAAGACATACCCTCCCGTGACAAACAATCAGCCAAAACATTATCAGTGCCCTTAACATGCCACACATCCAACTTGTGTTCCGGCAGCAAAACAACACCTGGCACTGATATACTGCCCAGTTCATCACAAGACTGGCACTTCTCTTCGCTCTCTCCGGCAACGGGACCTGCCAATACCCTTTCACTAGTTCTACCTTCGTGATAAATGAGGCAGCCCCGAGGCGGTCTATGGTGTCGTCAACTCTAGGTAAGGTATAGGCGTCTGTCAGGGATAATGCACACACACTCTTGCAATCAACACACACACTGATCTTGCAATTTAACTCAAGTTGCAAAGTTGCTGGCAACGACCACTCACGATATCCCTTATCCCTCAGACCCTTCTTCTACATGTAGTCCAGCTCTGCTTTTACAACAGGCTGTCGAGCAGGATTTATACGGTAGGGAGCCAATTTGAACCTTGCACTGTCTCCAGCCTCCATGTCGGATTCTACCCCGTACATCAGGCCTGGAGAATCAACAAACATACGGACGTACTGCCACAGCCTAGTAAACAACTTCTCTTGACGCTTAGGAACAAGAGGTTGCAACTTATCTCGACGAACAACATGCTCATTGCCCTCCCACAACCCGGCCGAGACCGCAGTTTCTACACTATAGTCTCCCTCCTTCTCCACCCTTGTCCCTAGAACAGCCAGGTCATGAGAGGGACAATCTGTACCACCTGTGCAGTCACTCCCATAGTTCATAATTGCTAATGCTCCCCCGCCGATACCGTACATGCGCACCCCTGCATTCCTGGCGACTACATCTGCCTGCGCAGCATGAGCGCCTTCAGCGACATGGCCAGATACAGTCGGTCTATGGTAGGGCTGTTGCATCTTACTAGAGCAGCATTGGGAGGCTATTCGATGACCGGGCGCATCCTCTCCACAGCCAACCTCACCAATCTGCTCAATGTCCTGATTTTGACCATCACCCTTAGCAGCCATTTGTCGACCCTGACCTGACAACCATGCCAAAGCCTCGTCGCCCACATTGAACCACTGAAACAACCAGGCCAACGGTCTACTCACACTCAAGTATCCTGCCAGCGGAACCTCGTGCACCGTATGAGTTGTGAGGCCTGGGTGCTCGGCACAAACAGTGGGGTATGAACCGAGCAGGGGCTGAAGCGCTGCACACTGCTGCTCAGGCAGGTGCTCTAGCGCTTCCACAGCCACCTGGCTCGTGTCCCCCGCCCACTGCTCCGCCGAGACATGACAATCCCAACTTTCCTCCACCTGTGCCCCACTGCCCCCCTCTCCTTCTCCACCTTGGCCGCTGCAGACCAACACAGGGGCAGTAGGCTGCTCAGGTGGTTGCCTCACAAACTCCTTTAACGGGTTCACATGACATGCTTCCCCGTCCTCGTGTTCAATAGCCCCGTTCCCACAACTCTCAAGACTAAGATCTTCTTGTTGTCCCTGGGAACTACTCTTTCGCGGAGTGCCATCACACCCTACCATGTCACTAGGGGGGACAGGTGCTGGGGCCACTCCGGAGCTCATCTTTGGGTCAAGGACCGAGTCACCAAGGAGTGTCGCTGGGTCCAAACTCTCAACCCGACCACCAGCCTCTACTTTCTCCTTCCGACCCTTCCTCCGCTGGTCTGCAACTTGGGTACTAGGCTGTGACACCTGAGCGAACTGAGATCTCTCGAGCCCCTCTTGCCCCTCCCTACTCGTGTCGGCCGCCTTCTCGGCAACGACTAAGGGTGGAACCTCGGAAGTGGGCACCGCAAAGTCATTGCCGAGAAGGAGGTCGACCCCCTCAACTGGCAATTTCTCCACCACACCCACATCCAACTCCCGTGTCACACCGTCCACCTCAAGCTCTACTCTGACCAGCGGGTAAGACCGCGTAGCATTGATGCCTTGAACCACCACAACCCGAGCCGAGTTAATAGGCTTGCCAGTGAAATTCTTAACAAGTGTCTGGGAAGCGCCCGTATCATGCAACAATTCAAGCCTATGCCTCACACCAGCTCACCTCACAGTGCTGTGCCCCCGATGACCACAAAAAAAATCACGGACGGGTGACGAGCCCTCCTGCTGCTTCTGCACCGGCGATGACTTCGCAACCGACTGTTTACCCCGGGCAAACGCGGAAGACCTCAAAGACACGCCGATGTTGCTCACTAGTGACACCACTGCTGTAGGCGGTGCGCTCGGACATGAGCGCGCAATATGCCCCTTCTCATGACACTTGAAACACTCCACTTCGCTCTTGGACTTCCTCTGAGGTGAGGTGGCCTTTCTTAAACGGGAAGGGTTTCGACTTGGGTTCATAATTGGCAACAGTACTCTTGAATGGATAATTATTTGTGTCATTAATTCGGGGGGGTGGAGTGGTACACCCCTGGTTACCTGCCTCAGCTCTCTGTGCAGACCCGCACCCACGAATCAATGACACCCTAAGGTCAGCCAGCTCAGCCGCCTTCTGCAGAGTTTTTGGTTGCTTTTCTTTAAGGTTAAGAGTCAAGTCACTGCCAGTACATTTAAAAAATTGTTCCAGCAACACTAGTTGTTTTACTGAAACCAAAGTCGTTGCCTTCTCCGACCTTAACCAATTTTCAAATGCATCTGACAGCTCTCTAGCGTGTTCCTGGAAAGTACTCTCCTTTCTTTTTGGAACCGCCCTAAACTTCAGCCTATAGGTCTCTGGCTGTAGCTCAAATGCCCTCAGGACAGCCTCTTTTAACAACTCGTATTTCACACAGGAATCTAGGGGCAAAGAATCATACGCCTTGAGTGTTTTCCCCGTCAATCGTGAAGAAAGAAGGGCTGCCCACTTCTCCTCGGGCCATTGGTGCTCCTGGCACTTTTTCTCGAACCGGAGAAAAAATTCTGTAACTCCTAATTCATCAAACACTGGAACCAACTTAAGTAGATGCGACAGGGACTGGTCATGGGCTCGACCCCCCTGGACGACCCGGTTCCTAGTCACCTCTACACGAGTTTTCTCTAGGTCAACAGCGGCACAATACCTCTCAGACTCAAACTTGCGCTCAGACTCTCGCTCCTGCTGCTGCTGCCTGAGCTCAGCCTCATATTTTCGCTGCTCGAGCTCAGCCTCATACTTCTGCTGCTCGAGCTCAGCCTCTCGCTGCCGCTGCTCGATCTTCTGCTGCTCAAGCTCAGACTGCTGCTTAAGTTTGGCAAGCTCGAGCTGAAACAACATCTCAGAAGACAAACCCTGAGGATGGGGTGCTACTATTGGGGACCCACCCCGTGAATCACCTAGAGGCATACCCAACCGCCAGCAGGCATCGGCCTGCGGGAACGTGCCCGGCTCCGGAACCCGAGGGGGCGCCACAATAGGAGTTGAGTGGAATGGGGGCTGGGACGAAGGTGCCCCAGCTCCCGCTCCACCCGAACCCCCATGCACCCAACCCAGCACACAGGCAACCAGCTCACCTCTCGACAAACCGCTAGTACTGGGAAACCCTAAGACCGTGGCCACACACTGCAGTCCGTACCGGTCTAGCCCCGACACACGATCCGCTGACACAGGCTCCTCCAAAAATATCCGAGCATCCTCCTCATTGTTCACCACCCGAACGCCGCTTAACAACTCCACCTTCTCCACCTCCTCGGCTGCCTCTCGCACTGTGCCCTCACTATGCTCAGACCCGTCCAGTGACATGATGGAGTCAACAAAAAAATTATCAGTCAAGGCAAAAGTAGCCAAACTCTTGCGTAGCTTTATTCACCAAAAAATATTTGATGATGTTCTTGAGTGCAATACTAGCTCACCAATAACTCCAACAAGTTCTATGTATCCTCAAAACAATGTCTACTGCCAACAATGCGAGAAATAAATTCAACCCCAAATGGCAATAAGATTTCTCCAAAAAAAAATTGCAATATTCAGTTCACTATATTCTGGTTTAAGGTCGCCATTTGTTTCGACCGGCACTACAAAATAAACAAGGGCAATTAATAATGGACTAGATGATAGGCTATATCTGCAACAATGGCCATTTGTTATATCTATTACAACGGTACGCTAATTCCAAACCCTCGAACTATTACGCCGGTGAACAAAAACACTTAAAACCCTCCATAGTTAATCTACTGGATAACGGGGTATCAATTAACTGGGTTTTAGTGCACTTCTACAAAGGCTTTCCGGTGACGGCAAAGCCAACTCACAACAGGAGTACTTACGTTACGAAAATGCTCTTAAGTAATAACAATGCTTGAATAAACTATATAAGATTTAATAAAGGAATAAATGTTTACGTTAACTTTAGTGGGAGTCTGTACTCAACACTAAACTCTTCAATGCTCTATGAAAACACTGGAAGGCTAGTCCTACAGCAATCAGATAAGGAATCTTCTGAAAAGGTCTGATGCTCTAAGATGCTCGTTACTATAGAACATAAATAATGCAGGGGCAGGACACCAAAGCGTGTATCTTAAATACACCAATAAGTAGGATACATATGTATAACAAGGGAGTGCAGCAACTCTGTGACAGCACTAATAATAACCACTCAGAAACAGTACTTCCTTAGCCAACGTAACAGGCAAACTGGGTTGTGCACTATGCATCAACCAAGGCTAAAATAAGGCGTGAATAATTCCTAAAGCATACACAATGAAAGTTAATAAACACAATGCTGTCTTCCTCACTAATAAAGTCTAGCAGTGGCTTAAAAGGTACTAGGAAGCTAGGCGGAGCGCAAGCATGCTCGTAGCCTACTGTCTCCCCTTGAACAGATTTCCCTTATGTTACGTTAAGTGACTTGGAGGCTCTCTTGGTAGGTCCAGATCTCGAGTATCTGGTCTTGCCCTGGCGCTCCACAAAGGTCAACAAAATGAGGTAGCAAGCATACAGGTAAGTATAGGCAAAAGCCCTTCACCTGTATACTGCTACACTCGCAAAGAAAAGTATGCAAAAGGGTTACAGGCTAGCTAGCTTCGTCGATGTTGTACAGGCTCTGACTTGCCACATACATGACTCAGACAACGACCAAAGATACCTTCCACTGTCTAGCATTAAATAATGGGAAAGAACAGCTCAATAATTAGAAGCACCCCAACACTATGCTACCATATGACTATGACTCTAATAATCCCTAAAACTGGCCGACTTTGGAAGTCGTATGCAGAACCAGAAGGGATAAGTAATTGAATAAAGAGAGAAGTATGAAAAGGAAGAAGTTCAGAGAGAGAGAAAGTAGTATAGGGGGTTATATGGGGGACAGATTGCAAAGGACATGTAGGACCAAGCACGCTGTGCCAAGCTCTGAAGGAGACACGAGGGCAGGAGCCCGCACCACCGTCCCAGGACAGCGGCCTCCAATCACAGACGACTACGTCATGAAGAGCAAGCGTCCTATGACGTAGCCAAGCCCGCCGGCCAATCACGGGCGTGGGAGACTCCTCCGAGCGAGGGAGGCAAACGTACATACATGCGCACATACTATCACCTCGCTGCCTACTCCGCTCTCTCTCTCCTTAACTTCACACAATGCATCTTATATTCTATGAATGATATAAAATACTTCCAAGTGTCACAGACAAGAATAAAGACCACCACTGATCTGTCTGTGACAACATGAACTCTATGAAATAAAGAACATCGTTCTTCGATTATTGTAGCCCATTTCACTGCCCTGGCGAGCGCTAGCGAGTTACGAGTACATTCTGGCCAGTTGGCCAGCGTAACAGACATTCTGGAACATCCTGGCAATTTACAGCAATTTCCAGGCTTTAAAAGCCTCTATAAGCCGTAGAAATCGAGTGTCAGTGGGCGGGAGCTTGAGGGGCCCACCTCCGACCCTCAGAGCAGCCAGAGGCTCACTGAGGTAGACTCCGTCTTGCGCGGGTCTCTCACTGCCTCTCACAACAGTGTTGCCGAGCGAGCGAGTGCTAATCAATAGCGGGTTTCCCACGTTTCTATGGCACAGCTGCGGGTGAACCAGGCCACCTACGAGGCCCGTTCTAGTCTCATTTTGAAGCTATTTTTGCCTAGTTTTTGGCAGAATACAGTTCATTTAATGCAGATGCTTGATTCATCATTCAGGAGTGCCTGAATATGCCCTAAATAGCCCAAAACATCCCGCAGAAAAAGGGTAGTTCAAGGAACTGAGCAAATAAAGATAAGTCTTATGGAAAAGACAAAACCCTCGACGTTGAAATATTAACGCGATGTGGGTAAAAATATAATACTATGAATTCAAGGTAAATGTTTCAACTGGATGTGAAGCCAGGAAACATAAGTAAAAGTGAATCTAACCAAGAGACACGATAGGAAACACTCTCTGTGAACATTTAATACACGATATACGTACCCTGATAATCCTATCAACTTAGAATCAGATCTGTCAGGGGTGTTCACTAAATTTACGTGTAGTGTGCGGGTAATTGGGCCGAATGGATACATATATAAACTTAGAGGCAATACATGAATATATATTAAGCCGCATATATATAAATCAATCCCAGGATAGCGTCTGTATGTACTCACGACACGAGTAACAAAAGGACTAAGGTGAGAATAAAAGATCTCAGGTATTAACGTTAACTTGAACCATAGACTACAGTAGATCTGGACTGGACACGAAAATGGAACTTTGCAGTAAGGGACCCAAAATAAGAGAACGAAATCCCAAGTTCGAACCTCGAAACCGCGAAAATGTGATATTTTCGTGGTTTCAAGGTTCGAACTTGGGTGTTCGATCTCATATTTTGGGTCTCTTACTGCAAAGTTCCATTTTTGTGTCCAGTCTAGATCTACTGTAGTCTATGCTTGAACAGATAACATATCCTAACACAACCTTTGCAATAATCACGAAACACAATAAGTACACAAGAAGCACTTAATTTTGAGTTGTAGTATAGGAGAAACTAGCTTTGTAGAGATCTGACACACGTGTCTGCGACTAAGTGTGTGGTCCGTCTTGGCCTGGTTGCCAAGGGGGGAAAGGTCAAGGGCTACCCTCGCACAGATAGCAATAGCGTATGTATCTTCCGGTACAACCTTCACACACTCTCTTGTCCAGATGCCGTTGCTGCTTGAAGGGCTCAATCTAAGAGGATTTTGGCTAGCCTCTACGGATTATGCTATCCGGCCGAGTTATTCACGTATACTCCCCCACAGATTCTCCGTGGGACACAGTGCCTTGACTTGCCTAACTCTACCCTGTTTTTGGCTAGGTAGTATTTGAGTTTACAGAGAGTGACAAGTCGGTGGTTTCCAGAACATATGAGGCATGGGAAATCTAATTTTGTATTTATTGTGTGGTTGTCTAAAGGCTTAAAAACACAATGCATACATGAATATATGAGGAATAGTATGTTTTATTCATTAATAATAGAAGTGAATAGCAGTATTGGAGGCCTCTCTCCATTTAGAGGCTTGTATAGAGTGATCTGCTTGTCTTCTCGTCTTGTTGAATTACAAGCACTGTCTCGTCTAGTGGTGGTAGTGGTGCATGGAACCGCCAGGGTGGCTGGAGAGGAATGAAGGAGGTTGATGTCTCATTTGCATAAAATCCGCCTCCGTATAGTCTAAATCTGGCCCGGTTGCAGGAGGCCAATGTTTACCTGGCGTCCGGTGGCACAAGCCAACAACCTCTGGCGGATGTCCTCCCCCACGTATGTTAAACATATCGTAGGCCGCGCGTTTCTCCTGGAGTTGTGCTAGGGGTGACTGGTGTATCTGGTTGTTGCTGTCCAGGGAATGCTGTTTCCGGTCTCTCTTCCAGCTTGTTATGGACGCAATTCTATAGTTGTGAGTTGTTGTTCCTGCTGTTGATGGGAATGGTTATGTGGTCTCCTTTGGTATTATGTTTTCCAGCCCTGTCATCTCAATAATACAACCCAACAAAGCGGCAGTAGACCAAGATAGCTATAGTCTTCAAACCAATATAATATAACCCAACAAAGCAGCAGTAGACCAAGATAGCTATAGTCTTCAAACCAATATAATATAACATAACTAACCAAATTAAGATATGACAACTTATATAAACTATGTTAACTTAACTTCAGATGAACTAACCAAACTTAATATAACCAAACTTAAAGGGCCCCACCACATTGTTGTTCTCTCTCTCTCCTACTCTCTCTGGGTTGTATCCATTTGGCCCCATTCAGCCTAGGGTTTTAAGACATTTTTCCCCATCCAGGTGTCGATATCGCTCGCCAGGAACAAATCAACTCCTGGATGGGGATAAACGTCTTAAAACGGTAGGCTGAATGGGGCCGAATGGATACAAGCGAGAGAAAGAAAGAAAGGGAGGGAAAAAACAGCAGGTCACTCCACTTAACCCCTACTGTACCAGAGGGTATTGCCATAAATGTACCTTCTAGTACCAAGCAATGAGGCCAAAATGGCTTCAGAGTCAAGAGAAAATACCTTTCCACCTCAAAAGTTGGAGGAATACTGAGCCAGCTAGTCTGTGAGACCTTGAATATAAGCAGAGAAGTGTTGCCAAGGTCTCAAAATAGTGCGTACAAGTCACAGTACCTGATACCGCTCGATACAGGCAGTTACAACTACCGCATAATACTGACGGCGATCTTTCGTCGCTGGTACTGTCGAGTTACTTTATTACTGATAGAAATTCGCCGCCGCTGGAACAGTAAGAGTTAACTCCCAAAGAGCGTAGGGTGGAGGGGGTGGCTTGATGTGTATATAAGCGACACGCCAGGCGGCTATATTTACCGAAAAATACATTAATTCCATACTCTTTTTCATGCATAAGACAGAGCCAGAGCATAATACAATTATATATCCGTGAAAGGGCAATGATAGAGCTTTCTAATGACATCTGAGTCATCCTTGTAAGACATCGGATTATCGTGCAACGATCGTGCAGCCGAAGGGGAAAATCGGGGGAAGTAGGTGTATTTTGGTGGTTGTTGCCGTGTGGGAGGTGAGAGAGGTATGTGGTAGATTCCAGTAGGCGCCACGGGACTGAGGCGAGCAGATCAAACCCGCCTGTCGTCCCTGCAACGCCCGGTCTCTCTCTCAGAGCTTATAATAGCCTCAATACGGCGCCCGTCGTAAGACGGGTGCCGCAAGATAGGCCAATTTTCTCTCTCCCGTCATTTGACGGCTGCCGCGAGTTGAGGGTTAATATATTTTATCCCCATGAAATGTTTAGTATTATGGCCGTTTAGGTCTGTGTCTGTTTTTATTGTGGCCGTTTTGGCCTGTGTCTGTTTTCATTGTTGCCGTTTTAGTCAGTGTCTGTTTTTATTGTGGCCGTTTTGGTCTGTGTCTGTTTTTATTGTGGCCGTTTTGGTCTGTGTCTGTTTATTGTGGCCGTTTTGGTCTGTGTATGTTTTTATTTTGGTCGTTTCAGAGTTGTGGTCGTTTCGGAATGTGGACGTTTTGGTGTGTATCTGTTTTTATTTTGACCGTTTCGGAGTTGTGGCCGTTTTGGAATGTGTCTGTTTTTATTGTGACCGTTTGAGAGTTGTTGTCGTTTTGGAATGTGTCTGTTTTTATTGTGACCGTTTGAGAGTTGTTGCCGTTTTGGAATGTGTCTGTTTTTATTGTGACCGTTTCAGAGTTGTGGCCGTTTTGGAATGTGTCTGTTTTTATTGTGACCGTTTCAGAGTTGTGGCCGTTTTGGAATGTGTCTGTTTTTATTGTGACCGTTTCAGAGTTGTGGTCGTTTCGGAATGTAGACGTTTTGGTCCTCGTTTGTTATCATTGTGGCCGTTTCGGAGTTGTGATCGTTTCGGAATGTGGCCGTTTTGGTGTTGGTCTGCTTCCAAACTGATTACGTAAATCACAAACTATAGGTCAGGTCAGGTGAAGGTATTGAGAAATAAGCCTTTACAACGGCACCTCGTAGCTATTTTCTACTTTTCTGAAGAGTGTAAAGAGGGGAGAAGGGGGTGTTCGAGAGAGAGAGAGAGAGAGAGAGAGAGGAAGCTGTTGGAGTGGCTTTGTTATGTGAGTTATTTATACCTTTTTCAGCAAACATACTTCCCCTTGTTAGTTCTTAACCAGCACAGTACCAGGGACGTTCATTTCATCATATTCTGGCAACTATTAGACGATTTTATACAGCATAGGAAGAGCCCTAGCAATAATATGCCTTCAAACTATCTCAGCCAACACCTTTAACTACCACATATCCTTCCTAAGCTGTAAAATATCGTCTAAATGTAGCCAGAATAAATAAAACACGCGTCGCTTGTACTCAAAGGGTTAAAACCATCGATGGAGGAGGAATGTTGCCCGTTAAGAGGAGATGAGTATTTTTTTTAGTTCCCCTTCTTCCTCATGTTTAATCCCATTAGGTTTCAGATTTCATGACGTTCGGCCCATTAGTTTGGCGATTTTAAGACCTTTCGCCCTATTTCTTTGTCAATATATAGACTGTTCGTGTTATTTAGGTATCGATGTTTTCCCGGTGAGCGATAGCGAGCCTGTTATTTAAGATGAACTGGCCTTCGGTCAGGACATTTTTCTAACGAAAATTGTACACATTTATCTGGAAGAAGGGTCTTAGGGGGTATTTTTGTTAGCTTGATTGAGGTGTATGGAGGAAATTAAGGAAAAAATACAAAATATATATAAATTAGGAAATAATGAACCCCCCCCTTAATGACCCCCCCCCCCCCACTTAATCATTATAAGACCTTAAGGGGAGATGGGTCATTTGTCTAGACTCCCTTCTCGCTCATGTTTAACCCCATTAGTGTTCAGATGTTGAGATGCTTGCCCCATTAGTTTGTCGAATTTAATACCTTTCGCCCCATGTGTTTGTCAATAGTAAGACCGTTCGTGCTATTTAGGTGTCGATGATTTTCCTGGCGAACGATAATGAGCCTGTAATTGTGGACGACATTTTTCTACCGAAAAATTTACAAATTAATCTGGATGGGGAATTTAATGGATGTTTTTTGTTATAAGTTTGATTTAGGTCTAAGGAGGAAACTAAACAAATAATATATTTATCAAATAATCGACCATAAACAACACCGTTCCCCCTTAAGCCATACACAGATATTAACATAGGGTTTACCAATAACAACTTTCCTACGTTGGTGCCATTGTCATTTGTCGGTGGTCTGGTCGGTTTGGTGTTGAACTGTTACGCTACCGGCCTGGGTTCGAAGCCCAGTCTGGTCATACGTCAAATATTGTTAAAACATTACAAGGTTTTACTCAGCTCCAGAAGGATCTGTATTGGTCAATAAAGTAGTCAGTATTTAAATTATCATTGTCACTTCTATTCAGCAAGACCATTTAAAAGAGACAAATAAGGTTGCTACACATTGTCTTCTGTCAAATTAACCCCTTCTGTACCGGTGACATGACGTTATTTTTATTCTAGCTATACAGTGTAAAAAGGCCCTTCATCAACTGACAGGCTTTGAACTATCTCACTTAATCCTTTTTACTAACAGACTTTTCATAAACTTCACAAAATCCTCTACATATAGCTAGAATAAAATGAAAAGGACGTCACCGGTTCAAAAAGGGTTAACCAAAATCATATGAGTGTAACCATCATGATAGGACAATGAAATATTGTTTTCGAATGCCGAGATAAATTGAAAACTCTGACTGGATAAAGGGATACAGAAGAATCATTTTTCCTGAGTTATTTTTGTAAGGGAGGTCACCGGCTTGTTTTATCTTTCTCTCCTTGTCTCTCTTTCCCTGGCTTTTATCCATTCGGCCCCATTCAGCCAACTGTTTTAAGACGTTTATCCCCATCCAGGTGTCGATTTCTTCCTGGCAAGCGATAGCGAGCCAGCATTGTATGGAGAAATCCGGCTTCCCGGAGACATTCTTCTATCAACAAATGTACAAATTTAGCTTGCTGTCAAAACCAAAATATATATATGCTGGCTCGCTAACGCTCGCCAGGAAAATATTGACACCTGGATGGGGGTAAACGTCCTAAAGCAGTAGGCTGAATGGGTCCGAATGGATAAAAGCCAAAGAGAGATCGAGAGAAAGAGAAAAAAAGCGAGGTGGGGTCCCTTAACAATCCAGGTGGGACGAGAGCTGGGAAAACAATTTCATATTTCGGTAGCCAATCTGAACAAGGGCTTATGAATTTAGGTCAACTCATTGGTTGTTTTGTATTGTAACCGGTGTCTCTTTTGGTTTGAGGTATATTTCATCACCCCACCCCCTCACACACCAATGGCCACACCTACCCACACACACACACACACCCATACCCACACCCACCCACCCACACACACATACACACACCCACACCCACACCGAGTTGTATACCATTCATACTGTATATATTTATGGCTACACTGTGGCTCTCCTACCGTCCTAACATTATACATATTCAATAATTAACTATATATATATATAGATATGAACTAAACTGCAATATAATGAAGTAGGTTACTTTATTTAAACTAATTATAATTTACGTATATACAGTATTAGGTTATATTTACTATTTCGTCTTGCTGATAAACTGTTTGTTTCCAATTATTAGACAGTATGGACCTGACTTTACGAAACACAATACAAACACAAATAAAAAAGAAAAATAATAAATTGGACCTTAACGAGAGAACCCTAGCTAAAATAGTGTAGCCTAGTGTGAGGGAGATGTGGTATGGGTGAAGGGGGTTGGGGGAGGGGAGGGGGGGGGGGTCGGACGTTGGTGTGGCTTATCTGACTCGCCCGTGACGGAAGGCAATTTATATGTAGTTTTTCTCTGAATAATAAATTAACTGAATTTTGTAATATTGATACAGTAATGCTTAAAATTGATATACTCCCTCTCTCTCTCTCTCTCACACTAACAAACTCTCTCTCTCTCACACACATATTTGTCTTCAGGCACTATTTATACACTTCATCTTTTTGTAACGTAAAACATATATACTGTATATTTTCATGTTCCTGTAACAATATGTCGAGCGTAGAATTATGATGTAATACACAATATTTATACATTTAAGATATATTGGAATTACATACACCAGCTGTTTGGAAGAATACATTACATGATGATTTATACATTATACAATAATTTAGCCATGGAATATATTTCTGAAAAATGTTGATATTTTCTATGTGTACTAAGCCATTTAATTATAATACCAGTCACTTCAGTCATTTTGGTTAACATTAGATAACAGTACTCAGCTCAGGAAAGTGGTTTGGTATTCACTAGAGGGTTTATAACTAAGGTACTGCCAATATCTCGTACAGTACAATGATAACCAGTTTCCTTGGTGTCTGGCTAATATAATAGCATTGAGGAGGTAACTAAAGCATGTCACAGCCACCCTTTATATAAAAGTAGATGATAATAATAACTCTATTCTACCACTAATATGTGGATGGAATATTTATATATGCAAATAATAGACCCTACCACAAATTCTTGGAGTTACCGCGCCTGACACGTTGTGTTGTACTGTAAGCGACCTGGGCCCCTTTAAATGTCGATGTCCCGCAGTACTCCACCCTACCTCTCCATCAATAATTCTTAATTATAAGCTATATGTCAATTTTTTTTTAGCTAACACATAGTACAGTCATTGCACATTTATGCTCATTATATTTAGAGGTAAATAGAGTAAGGAAAGGAGGACAAAAGAAGGAAGAGTCAGTGAAAGATGCAAATGGAGAATTACTGGTGGAAGGAGTTGAAGGGAGGAAGAGATATGTTGAGTATTTTGAATATTTGTAAATGCAAGAGATGGAGAAAAGCAGTAATTGGAGCAGTGGTTGATGGAGATAGGTTACCCAGGCCACTCAGGTGGCAGGGAATGAATTAAAGGATTGAGGAAATTGAGGTGAAAGAAGCAGTGAAACAAATGAGAGCGGGAAAAGCAGAAGGTTTGGATGGTATTGCTGTGGAGTGTATACAGAAGGATGTAGATGTGATAATAGATTGGCTGGTGAGACTTTTCAATGTGTGCTTTGTTGTGTCAATGGTACCAATAGACTGGAGGAGTGCATGTATTGTGCCGTTGCACACGGGGAAGGGAGATCGGCAGGAGTGTTCAAATTATAGAGGTATTAGTTTATTATCAGGGTTGGCAAGCTGGCAAGCTGTATGGCAGGGTGTTGATAGAGAGGATAATAAAGTGTACGGAAGTTGCAATAGGAGAAGACCAGTGCGGTTTTAGGAGTGGAAGAGGGTGCGTGGATCAGATTTTTGCAGTAAGACAGTTATGCGAGAAGTATTTAGAGAAGCATAAGGAGATATTATGGGCTTTTATTGATTTGGAAAAAAGGTATGATCATGTCGATCGTGAGACAATGTGGAAGGTGTTAAGGATTTATGAAATTGGAGGAAATTTGTTAAAAACAGTTAAGAGTTTCTATGAAGGAAGCAGAGCGTGTGTTAGAGTAGGAAATGGTGAGTTGAGTGAATGGTTTGAGGTAAATGTAGGTTTGCGACAGGGTTGTGTAATGTCACCATGGCTGTTTAATATATTTATGGATGGTGTGGTGAGGGAGGTGAAAATGAGAACTATGGGAAGAGGATTGGGTTTAGTAGGAAAGAATGGTAGAGATTGGGAGTTGAATCAGTTGCTGTTCGCTGATGGCATAGCATTGGTGGCAGATTCTGAGGAGAAACTGCAGCGGGTAGTCATAGAGTTTGGTGTGGTTTGTGGGAGGAGGAAACTGAAGGTGAACGTCAATAAAAGTAAAGTAATGGTGTGTATTAGGGGTGATCATAGGGTGAATCTAGATGTGAGGCTGGATGGGGAAATATTGGAACAAGTAGAGTGTTTTCTATATCTAGGAGGAACGATAAGCAGGAGTGGAGGTATGGAACTGGAGGTAAAACAGAGAGTATGTGAAGGAAGGAAGGTTTTCGGGCAATGGGAAGTACTATGTGGAAGGTGAGAAATCTCTGAATGAAAGTAAAAAGTGCAATGTATCAAGGAATTGTTGTGCCAACAGTGATGTATGGGGCTGATACATGGGCTCTGAAGGAAAAGGAGAAAAGAAAGCTGGATGTGATGGAGATGAGCTGCTTGAGGAGTATGTGTGGAGTTAATCATACAAACAGATTGAGGAATGAAGAGACACGTAGGAGAGTGGGGCAGCAGGAACATTTGTCGGCCAGAGTGGACAGAAGGGTGCTGAGCTGGTATGGCCATGTTGAACGAATGGAAGATGAAAGGGTTACAAAGAGAATATGTGAGTCAGATACTAGGGGAGATAGAAGGTCAGGAAGACCCCCATTGAGATGGAGAAACTGTGTAAGACAAGCTTTGGATGATAGAGGAATGACTATAGATCAGGTAAGGGAAGTGGTAATAAGCAGGAATGAATGGAGAATGCTTGTGGATAGATGAGTGAACCCTGGAAATTTGGTGGGCGGGCTTGTGGTTTCGGCTCTGCTGCATGTCTGCCTGCTGAGATCGGAACCTCTCCTGGTGGTCGTGGGCTGGGGGAGTGTTGGAGGGACCTTGGTGACCCTGGTGTCTGGGTCTTCTCTTGGATGACCTAGATGTGTGTGAATTTGTATTTTGTTTTGTGTGTTCATTATTTTGTGTTGTGTTGTCCCTATTCGGGCTCTGTCCTGAGTCAACTACCCCCACCAACAAAAAAATAATAATTATAATAATAAAGTAGACGTGCCGTTTTGCCCAAAATCAAAACGGCATACCCAACTCTGCGATGGATCAACAGCATCACTACTAGTCACTATCACCATTACTGTCATCAGCACTACTACTCTTATAGTCATCACTACTATTCTTACCATCATCACTACTACTGTCATCTTCACTACAACTTTCACCATAATCACTATACTACTCACCATCATCACTACTGTCATCATTATCACAACAACTATCATCATTGTTTGTCACCATCATCACTACTATTATGACCATCATCACTACTACTAGTACTGTCACCATCATATATACTACTCTCATCATCATCACTACCATCATCATCACTGCTGTCATCATCACTACAACTACAACCATCATCACTACTATTATCACCATTATCACTACAATTACCATCATCACTAATATTATCACTATTATCACAACAGTTACCATCATCCCCACTATTACTAACATCACTTCTAATGTCAAGTAAATTAACTTAACCTAACAAATGCGGGGCGAGATGTTTTTGCCCCCAGAATGAAGGCGTTCTGTGTGTGAGCCCCTACGGGGCACACACACACAGAACGCCATCATTGGAGGAGAGGGGGGTGGTTCTGGAGGGGGGGGGGGGGGGGTGTAATACCATATTTTGGATCTAAAATCATAACTATTGCACAAATTCAAAAAATCTTTTTTGACTGATGTTCGCATTCGCCCAACAGATGTTCGTGTGAAATTTGGTGAAAATCCGTCCAGCGGTCTAGGAGGAGTTTCGGGAGAGATGGACTACATCGACGACGACGACGACAGACATTTTTTTCCGGTGGTACCCACTATACGGGTGGCGATACCAAACTCTGCTTACGCAGAGTTGATAATACAACACAAAATAGGAAAAGTGGGGATTGGGCCTGAGTATATAGATAGCTAGATAAATAGATAGATATTTGAAAGTCACCCATAAGAATATATAACATATATTTATATCTATATGGAAGAAGGTATTTTTGGTGCTTTTTTTGTTATGATAGTTAATCATCCTTATAATTTTGCTTCTAGTCATTTCTAGCTACATATGGAAATTCCTACGAGTACCATATACTATATAAGCACTTAATGTAGTCATCCTGTAACGACCATATTCTGTCTGTTGGTGTGTTTGATATACACGTTTGTAGTGTGGTTAGTGTGCGTGTGTGTGTGTGTTTTGATCTCGGCGAATGGATCTCTGTGTGTTGTTGTCTTTAATATACAACTCGTTCTTACCTGGTGTTCTTACCTGGTTGGCTTCCCAGACCCCAGAGCTAAGTGGTAGGTCAGGGTCCACGGAAGCCACACACTGCTGATGCGCCAGCCCAAAGATAATTTAAAATTTGTAGTAAAAACAGGGAGTATAGAAATCTATGGACTGGAAAGTGCATCATAAGCAGCTACGTTTACAAACAAGGTACAAGTATAAGTGGTTGAGGAGGCCAGAAGGTGTGACATCGAGAACAAAATCATGAATATTCATATAAAACTCCTGCAAGATAGTCGGAAAGGGCAGCCTTGAAAGATAATAGGTTAGTCAGGGATACCAATTCTGTGGGCAAAGAGTTCCACAGAGACACATATCTAAGATTAAAAAAAAAAATCTTATTTCAAGCTGGCATCTCGAGTGAGCAATTTTATATGGGTGACCCCTGGTTGCAAAATATTGGGGACGATCAAAAACATCTTCAGGAGTAATTGAGCAGAGACCGTGAAATATTTGCCAGTACTTAATTATGTCATGCCTAAGAAGTCTACCCTTAATGGAAAATAGGTTTAATATCCTCAATCTCTCACCATAATCAAGATTCTCGAGACCCCCAATAGATTTAGTCCAGCGTCTCTGAACAGACTCCAGTAGTCTTAGGTCCCCCAAATACCCAAGGTTCCACAGAGAGGAAGAATATTCTAATATGGGACGAATATGGGAAATAAATAGTGGCATCATAAAGGAGGCATCCCGGTTTTACTAATATATTTGTGGGTGCTGTATGTGTTTGATGAAATGCACGTATTAATGCTTGCTTTTCAGTATTGTCATGTTACTTTGTTTCAATATTTACACTGACGCTCTAAACATTGTGGAAGTGGGTCGAAATCTTCCGATAATACCTCTCAGATTTCTCACAGATTTATGTTTCAGCCTATTCATTCCGTTCACATAAGATTATTATACAACTCACCAATATAAAGATTGTTTTTTCATGGAGTGTACCCTACGTCTAGGGTAATGTGTGTGTGTGTGTGCGTGTGTGTGTATGGTTGGACCGGTGACCGGTGGTACAGTGATTCAGTACTCAGTGTTTATCGTCAATATCTTTGGTAGTATAGAGTTTACGTTAATGCCGCTTTACCATGATAACCATTAGTGAACTGTGTCGGTTGTGGTCATTATCTTGAGAACAATTAGTTGCGTAGTTAGTGAAATAGAAGTGAATATAATCTACTGCTCTCAGCCTTCTCCCACTGACTACTAGCGCCATCTGTTTAACAACAACAAACCAATATACCTCCCAACACCTTCGCTATAACTTGTCTTAATATTACAATAATTTATGTTGTCCTCAGCGTGTGACAAAGGTTACGAATGCATGGACAAATAAATGCACAATACTATCAAAGTTGGATAACATTCAAGACCTCTTTCGCCGCCTTATTAGAAATAATTTATTAGGGAAAATAGGGACCAATAGACTCGCCATAGTTTTCTCATTATAGTCCACATGGAGGAATTTCGTTATCGAGATTTGAAAAAACCCGATTACACCGAAAAATAAAACGAAAATAATGTCCCGAACGTAAACAAAGCATTGCACCCAATGAATCCTTCGACCTGGATCCTCTTCTTCTTGCGATTCACCCAATAAATGGCTTGAACGTTACTCACAAAAACGATATTATATTATATTTTATTAGGGTTAGGTTAGGTTAGGTTAGGGTAATCTAATCTAATATAATATTTGTACATTTTGGAAGCGTGCATGGCCTCCCCACAATTGTCCTTACCTACTGTAAAAGCGCGATTCACCCAATAAATGGCGCCATTTGACGGAGTATCTTCAGATTAATGAATAATGGGTAAGCTAATGCAAATCCTCCACTCAAACCATCATAAACAACAATTAAACACTATATTCCCTGGAACAAATATAAAGAAACTTGGTAAATAAGGCGGCTCTAGCTGTCTTGAATGTTACCCAAAGTTGTAATAGTGTATTGGTAAAAGTTGACTGTGGGACTTAAACAATGACCTCCCTCACCATCTTTCCTGACCACCCCACCCTCATTGTTCCCGCCGTATTAATGCCAAGTCTTCATAATTGTCAACACATTTCGCTACAAAATGAAGGGATTGGAGTTCCCGAAAAGGGGCTGTCCTGACGCTATTTTTGACTTACAGTGTGCTGGCTTAATCATCCTAAAGGGTTGATAGCATCTGATGTCTTATTTTAACTAATTAACTAACTAATTAACAGCACATTTCCCTACAAAATCTACAGAATAGCTGAATAACCAAGACAGTAACCTAGCAATGTACCATCAGCTGGAAAAAGATCGACTAAAGCTGCCACAGAGGAGGGCAGATGGAATAATCTAATTCATTTATTTTACTCCCAATACCAAACACCTCCCAATGAAATTAATTAAATAATGTGATCCTCCCGGGATTAGAACCTGGGTTACCACATACAGATGTTAAACACTCTAACCATTACACCATCAAGACACTTAATGGTCAAGTACTTGCCTACGATTATATATCCATTTATCGAATACTAGATGTTAATCTATGAAACGGCTGAGGTACAACAGACAAGACCGCTTACCATCCGACCATAACTCTCAACTCTACACTACAAGCAAAGGTCAGTGGGTTTGTGTGGGTCTGTTTAATTTACAGCTCTTTGACATCAACTCTCGCTTGTAGTATGAATGGTGTATGTGTGTGTGTACAAAGGTCAGTGGGTTTGTGTGGGTCTGTTTAATTTACAGCTCTTTGACATCAACTCTCGCTTGTAGTATGAATGGTGTGTGTGTGTGTACAAAGGTCAGTGGGTTTGTGTGGGTCTGTTTAATTTACAACTCTTTGACATCAACTCTCGCTTGTAGTATGAATGGTGTGTCGCTTGTAGTATGAATGGTGTGTGTGTGTGTGTGGGTTTGTGTGGTCGCTTGTAGTATGAATGGTGTGTGTGTGTGTACAAAGGTCAGTGGGTTTGTGTGGGTCTGTTTAATTTACAGCTCTTTGACATCAACTCTCGCTTGTAGTATGAATGGTGTGTGTGTGTGTACAAAGGTCAGTGGGTTTGTGTGGGTCTGTTTAATTTACAGCTCTTTGACATCAACTCTCGCTTGTAATATGAATGGTGTGTGTGTGTGTGTACAAAGTACAAAGGAAATCAAGCAACAACAGGTATAGTTACCATAGGCTGCTTGTCCTCTAAACTACTGAGGAGCAAGTGTCCAAACAGTGGTTTAGAGTGGGTAAGGGGAAATTGGGAAGGGAACTACTGCCCTAGAACTAATGTCCGTGGCAGGATGAGGAAGTTAGTAGGGGACCAATGGGTTGGTAACATAACACAGAATTATGTAATCTTTCGTATATCTGGGAAAAAGAGAGTAACGTCTTAGTAATATATACAGTATATACGCAATAATCCTTGATGAATCTGAGGGGGGGGGGGGAATAAAATAGTTATTCATTTGCAAACGGAGTCAGTCGCGGGTTTGAGGCAAGATATTTGTCTAGGCGAAGTTTAAAATAATCAACAGTGCTGCAATCTATAACGTCTGAGGGAAGCCCATTCCACAAGTTGACAACTCGATTGAAGAAGAAATTCTTAGATTCGTGCGAGTTAAAAGATTTACCAATAATTTTGCAACCGTTTCCCCATGTGTAATTAGATTGGTCGATAGTGAAGTACTTACTACAGTTCATATTGACGATGGCTTTGATGATTTTGAGCACTTGAATAAAGTAGCCTCTTAATCTGCGCTGGGTTAAAGGAAATAGATTTAATTCCATACGACGCTCCTTGTGTGGTTTGTTCTTTAGGCTAGGTGTTATTTTGGTAACCTACGTTGAACTCTTGAACTCGTACTAGCTTGTCTATATCTTTTTGGTAATAAGGGCACCAGGATTGAACGCAGTATATCGAGAAGAGGGCGGACTAAGGAATTGTAAAGAGTTAGGATAACTTTTTTGGATTTATGCTCAAATGACTTACCTATAAAGCCAATTATTTTGTTTGCCTTAACAACTTCTGAACATTGTTGACTTGGTTTTAGGTTACTTGATATTGTTAATCCCAGATCGGTTTCTCTGTCTACACTCTTAAGCTGAATGCCATTCATCACATAGTTTGCTTTCTCATTTCGGTATCCAATATGTATTACTTTACATTTATCCGCATTGAAACTCATTTGCCAAGTTTGCGCCCAACATGACAACTTATCTAGATTGTGTTGCATATTGTCAACTTGTTCTTTTGAGAGTACGCTATTTGCAATTTTTGTATTGTCAGCAAACTTTGAGATTGTACAGGGGAGACCCTCGTCTATGTCGTTGATGTAAATTATACATATAATTGGTCCCAGTACCGATCCCTGGGGTACCCCACTACTTACATTGGTCCATTTAGATGCCTTACCGTTTATGACTACTCTTTGCTTTCTGTCGCTGAGCCAATTTTCTATCCATTTCAACACACCATCTTGTATTCCATGCAATTTTAGTTTTAGCAGTAAATGTTTGTGGGGAACTTTGTCAAAGGCCTTTTGAAAATCAAGGTATATAATATCTACAGCTTTACTCTCATCATAGAGGTTGAGGATATCGTGGAAGAAGTCTAAGAGGTTTGTTAAGCAGGAACGTTTGTTACTAAAGCCGTATTGAGTATCTTTAAGTATGTTATTTTTTCTTTAAGTGATTTACGAGTCTGTCTCTTATGAGTGTTTCTAGCATTTTACATACAATTGAGGTCAAGCTAATTGTGTGTGTGTGTGCAACTCAGACATTAGTCCTCGTGTGTAATGTGATTGGTAAACTGCACGGTATAATCCTGTGTAGCGGGATGACCAGTACATATATCGCAATAATTTGGTAATGTTGCAATATATTTGTACATTTTACATTCATAAATAGTCCACTAATATACTAGGTTAGGTTAGGTTTTGGTTAGGTTAGGCTAAAGATATTGTTCAATGTTTCTTAGTAAATAGGCATCTGAAAACAGTTCCACCAGCTATACAGGATTTTACTAACTGCACTATGTACAGTTTGTCAAAGTTCCAGCTGAACCATCCTCACTCTGGGGCTCGCAGAATTAGCTGGCAATACTGGTGTAGTTGCCAATCAGTGGATATAATAACTTGAATATTTAAGCAAATCTATGAACTTTGGGTGAATTGTTCGGGATCATACATAGCGATATATGCATTTTTATTTTGAGATAGGATTATTTTCCTTTGTTAAGTATATGTTCTAACAATGATATAGCCGAAATCAGATCTACCAATCCCAATCTTTGTAAGACACATCCCCTTCCAACACCAGTATTGCCAGATAATTCTACGAGCCCTAGAGCGAAGGTGGGTCAGCTGGAACTTTGACCAACTGTACACTGTGTGTATGTGTTTATGTGTGTTTTAATCAAGTGTATGTTTAACCTACAATCAATGGATGGTGAGTGATGGGTACCGTGCAATATGTTTTACTTTAGTAAATATACGTACATTTGCAACAGAGGACATTTGCAATATTAAACATACAAAGCTTTTTAGTTTAGGGTTGGCAATATAGGCTAGTTATAAAGGAGAAGTTATTACTCTTAGATCAGGTTAGATCTTGCTAGCTTAACACTATGTTTACACATATACAGTATATAATTATGTTTTATTCATTCTCGTTTATACGGTACTATATATACCGACCACCGTATGAGAGAGAGAGAGAGAGAGAGAGAGAGAGAGAGAGAGAGAGAGAGAGAGAGAGATAACAAGGAAATGTGAGAGTGAGATGGGGGAGGGTGGACGTGTGGGTGTATTGTGGGGGGGGGGGGGGCATTGATTGGTGGTTGACTCATTCATGCAAGGGATTGGAGTTCTCGAAAAGGGGATCCAGTCCTGATGCTATTTTTGAATTACAGTGTGCTGGCTTAATAATCCAGAAAGGTTGATAGCCTCTGAAGTCCTATTTATACGAACATTCATGCCTTCATTCGTAACATTGTTCAGTGTGGGTTGATTACTGTACAGGTGATTATTGTAAGTCCTATAAAGGTCGCCAGGCTCTGATCATCTGATGATTTGATTTTGATTTTTCCCCGAGGGGCGAGTTTATTGAGCAGCGCCCCCCATCCTGTGAGGGGACAACCACTGGTAAAGTGATACATACTGCTCAAAGAGCCATTATTCCACTGAAACAACAGCATTGTCGTTTGGTTACATTCATATTTGTGTTTATAAATCAGGTAGGCATTGTTCATATGGTTATTAATTATAGTTTCCTCATTTAACCCTCCGGATCCAGGGGGGGCCTTCATATGAGGCGATCGTCGTGTCCGGGTGTATTCCTGAAAAATGGCTAAGTTGACAGTTTGATATCTACTGATTGAGACTACCTAGAGCAGTCAACTAAATTGCATAGTGTAGAACCAACCTTCGTCAGTAGAATGGCATTGAGTTGACATCGCTACGACAAGTGGTTGCCGAGATATGATGATGGAAATAGAGGTAATTTCCCGCATATTTTTGCCTGTGTCCGAACGCTTCGCCGCGGCCCTGGCTAGCACCACTAGTCACTCGTCGCTCCCGTGGCTTTTGTACCGGTACACGATATTATGTATTTATGGAGATAATGTGATATTATTGTGTCATTTATTACTTGTTCAACCTTTATTTGAGTTATATGAAAGTTTATATAACATATTTTCGGCGCTTTCACTGTTATTGTAATATTATTGTGTCACTTTCACTGTTATTGTAATAGTATTGTGTCACTTTCACTTTTATTACTCTTGTTATGAATTATTGTCACTCTCACTGTTATTATTGAGTTATTATTACTTATTATACATTTTGTGTCACTTTCACTTACTAGGTTTAGAGGCTAGGCTAGGCTAGGCTACGCAAGCGTACAGTACCGTACGGTATCGTATTTGACACTTGTAATTATTACATTTGGTTGTTTCTTTCACTTAGACATATTGTTATATTGTTTTTAGTTTTACTTTCACTTATTACAGGTTTCACTTATAAATACTTATTGAATAGTTACTCTAATATATAGTTGTTGTGTCTCTTTCACTTGCACATATTGTTATATTGTTTTTAGTGTCACTTTCACTTATAATAATTATAGAATAGTGTCTCTTTCACTTGCACATAGTGTTTTATTGTTCTAGTGTCACTTTCACTAGTGTTCTCAGGGTCAGTGCCACTTAGAAGTTACCAGGATGTGGAAATCATCGTCGCAAGGCGTGATGCACAGTGCTACCTGACATTCCTGGCACTGATACAACGTTTTGGTGGTTGTCTGGGGTCTTCGGGTGGTGTGGCTGCAGACATGGCACCGTTTCTGGGTCTTGCGACCAGCAGCTACTGGAAGGGTGAAGATCCTGTGCTTCTTGTGGTGTTCGGAAGCGTATGTGCGGTCCATGGTGCCAGCTCCTGGCATATGTTGAGCTCGTGGGGCATCCTCAGGCACGGCATATACCCCAATGAGATCCAGAATGAGCTGTTTCTGGAACCTCCGAAGGTTGGTGTACTTCCTGGGCATTGTGGGGTTCATCAGCTTGTACAGTGTGACGTCTACCAGCGTTGGCAGAATCGCCTCTCGTTAGCCACTAGCAGTCACCAGGAACATCGAAATGGGCTACAGTTATCAGAGAATGTTGTTCTTTCTTTCCTAGTAATCGCATTGTCACACACAGTCCAGTGGTGGTCTTTGTTTTCGTCTGTGACAACGGGTTATATTTTATATCAACAGTAGTGATGATAGTACCAGCGTGGGAATGAGAAAGACTTTCAGAGCGAGATGGTAGTGACTGTCTGTAGGTGCGGGTGCCTTCCTGCCTCTCGCTCGCCATTGGCCGGCGTGTCTGGCTGTGTCACGTGACACCTGCTGTCTTGTGACGTATCGGCCTGTGATTGGCCGACCATCGCGCCTTTGCGGGCTCCTGTGTAACTTACCTCCTCCGTGAGGTTCCCCAGGAGCTGTCCTCGTCAGGACAGGCTTGGCGCGCGTGCTTCTAACATCCCTTTGCATACTCTCCCCCGATCACCACCTTTATCACTGTTTCTCTCTCTGAACTTCTTCTTTTCCATTACTTCTCGCCTTTATTCAATTACTTATCCCCTTGGGTTCTGCATAAGGTTTTCATAGCCGGCCCATTGTATTGCATGCGCCGTCCTCAGAGATATTTACATGTACTTAGAATAGATTTGAGGGTTCTTAGTTAGTATAGGTTAAGAACTTTGTGTGTCTCCATTATTGATTTAGTGTTTCTGCTCTTTTATTTAATGCTAGACTGGGATACGGTAACTGTAGTCGTTGTCTCCGATGTGTGTACGGTTTGCTTATACTTACACGACTTCGACCGGTCCTGTGGTAGCCTGGGTTGTCTTTTCGGTTGCGTCCTTTGCGAGAGCAGCGTTGTGTTGACTGAGGGTTTTGGCCTGTACCAGTTCCACACTTGGCTGCCTCTTTGCTTGCCTTTAGAGGGTTGCCAGGATAGAACCAGATACTTGTGTTCTGGATCTATCAAGAGAGCCCCCTTGTCAATTAATGTAACTTAAAGGATGCAGTCTTAAGGACATCGCTAGGCTACGAGCCTATCTTGCTCAACCCCAGTTCCTTACCTAGAGTATCCCAGCTAGACATTATTAATCGAGTAGACACTTGTTAGTATTTAATATAAGCTCTTTGATATGTACGCATTATTATTCACAGCATTTATTAGTCTAGGTTGTTGTTGAGTCGCACAACCATAGCAGACTGTTTCGTTGATGAGGAAGTACTTCTTTTAGTGTCGAGCATTGCTACCGTTGCGCATTTATAGTATTCTCGTGTCAGTTAACATTACATGTCCTATCTTTTAGTGTATTCGATTTACACGTGTGGTGTCCTGCCTCCTGCCTTTATATAGTTTAAGATACGATCATCTTATGAGCATCAGACTTTCTTCAGAAGTTTCCAGGTCTATGCTGTAGGACTATACTTCACTTTCTTTCAGATAGGAGTGAAGAGTTTATTGTTGTTTAGAGTAACTGTATTGAAGCATCTTTTATTGTATTAATTCTTGCAGTGATTTAATTGATCTTTCCATGGATTCCTTTTTATGCATTTTAACGTAACTTGCATCTTGTTTGTTATCAGGCTATACCAGTGTGGGTTAGCCTGAAGTAGAGTACATTTATGCCCAGTTAAGGATACCCAGCTATCGCAGATTAACTCTGGAGGGTATAGGTGTTTTGTTCACCGGCATATAAGTTCGAGGGTTTGGATCTAGCCTACCGTTGTTGCATAGTGCCCTATTACTAGTCCAATCATTAAGTGCCCTTGTTTTATTCGTAGTCCCGGTCGTAACAAATGGCGACCTTGCCTAGTATCTTATCTTAGTCGTCATAACAAATGGCGACCTTAGCCAAGGATTTAGTGAACTAAGAAATAATTGCAGGATTTTTGGACATTTGTTTTTTGAGGAATAATTTGGACCCGTTGGATTTTGTTTTGGCAACATAGTATAGCACTTGAGTTGTCTTCAAGCATATACTGGTACGGACTGCAGTGTGTAGCCATGGTCTTAGGGTTTCCCGGTACTAGCGGTTTGTCGAGAGGTGAGCTGGTTGCCTGTGTACTCGGTGGGGTGCGTGGGGCTTCTGGTGGAGCGGGAGCTCGGGCACCTTCGGCCCAGCCCCCATTCCACTCGACTCCTACCATGGCGCCCCCTCGGGCTCCGGAGCCGGGTACGTTCCCGCAGGCCGATACCCGCTGGCGGTTGGGTATGCCTCTAGGTGATTCACGGGGTGGGTCCCCAATAGTAGCACCCCCTCCTCAGGGTTTGTCTTCCGAGATGTTGTTTCAGCTCGAACTCGCCAAACTTGAGGAGAGAAAGGCCATACGTGAGGCTGAGCTCGAGCAGCGAAAGAATGAGGCTGAGTTCGAGCAACGAAAGCATGAGGCTGAGCTCGAGCAGCGGCAGCTAGAGGCTGAGCTCAGGATTCAGGCTGAGGAGAGAAAGGCCATGTACTGTGAAGACATAGAGCTTGAGAAGTCTCGGGTGGAGTCAACAGGGCAGCGTCTCGGTTCTGGGAATCGAGGTTTTGATCAGTCTTTATTGCACCTTCTTAAGTTAGTCCCTGCATTTGACGAGTCGGGTGTCACCGAGCTTTTCCTGCGTTTTGAGAAGAAGTGCCGGGAGCACCAATGGCCCGAGGTTAAGTGGGCAGCCCTTGTTTCCTCTAGGTTGGTGGGCAAAGGACTCAAGGCATATGATGCAATGCCCTTGGAGTCTTGCATCGATTATGAGGTATTGAAGGAAGCTGTTCTGCGGGCATACGAGTTACAACCAGAGACATATAGGTTGAAGTTTCGGGGTGTTACGAAGGGTCATGAGTGCACTTTTCTAGAACATGCCTGGGAACTGTCTGATGCTTTGAGAAATTGGCTGAGGTCAGAGAAGGTGACGACGTTCGAAGAGATTGAGCAGTTAGTCCTTCTAGAGCAATTTTTTAAATGCACAGGCGGCGACCTGACTTTGAACCTCAAAGAGAAACGTCCTAAAACTCTACAAGAGGCAGCTGAGATGGCTGACCTGAGATTATCGCTGATTCGTGGGTGCGGGTCTGCACAACGGACCGATGCAGTTAACAAGGGGCGCAACACTCCACCCCCCTGAGGCAGTGATGCAACATTTAATAACAAAAGTAAGAGCAATGATAATAATTTTGATCACAAACCAAAAATCGTCCCATTTAAGAAACGTCAGGGCCCTTCCCCCCCTCAGGGGAAGTTCAAGGGTGAAGTAGAGTGTTTTAAGTGTCATAAAAAGGGGTATTTTGCACGTTCCTGCCCTAGTAACCAATCTGCAGCAGTTGTGTCTTTGGCTAGCAACATTGGGGTGTCTCTGAGGTCTTCTGCGTTCACCCGGGGTGATATGTCAGATGCGGGGGCACAGCCAGTGAAGGAGTGTCCGGAAGGCTCGAAACATGTCCGCGATGCTTTTTGCGACCATAGAGGGCGTGGCTGCGTGAGTTGGGCTGTTGCAAGCATGGGTTGGAGTTGTTGCGTGATACAGGTGCATCCCAGACTCTGATGAAAAACTTTACAGGCCAACCTATAAATGCGGCACGGGTAGTTGTGGTGCAGGGTATTAATGCTACACGGTCATACCCGTTGGTTCGAGTGGAGCTGGAGGTTGATGGTGTGACACGAGAGATAGATGTTGGAATCGTAGAGAAACTGCCAGTAGAGGGCGTCGACCTTCTTCTCGGCAACGACTTTGCGGTGCCTACTTCTGAGGTTCCACCCTTAGTCGTTGCCGAGAGGGCGGCCGACGTGAGTAGGGAGGGGCAGGAGTTGGTCGAGAGGTGTCAATTACAGCAGATGTCGTGTGTTGTCACCCGATCTCGTGTATCTAAGGTGTCACAGCCTATTCCTCAGTCTCTAGACCAGCGGAGGAATGGTCGGAAGGAGAAAGCTAAAGTTGGGAGAAGTTTTGTGAGTTTTGATCCAGCGGCTCTTCTCGGCGACTCAGTATTAGCACCAATGTTTAGGTCCGGAGTGGTCCCAGAACCTGTCACACTTGGTGAAGAGGTAGGGCGTGAGAAAACTCCGAGACAGCAACGTTACACACTTAACCCGTTGAGCCCCGGCTAGTTATAATATTTTGTTCACCCCAGTCCCAAGCCATTTTCACTTCTTTTTTTTGTTTGCTAAAATGGAAGTCAAGGATGAGAAATGAAAAAAAACAAAAAAAAAATCACCTCGGATATTTGGGGGGGGGGGGGGGGAGCCTCAAAAACATTTGTTGAGCCAAAATGGAAGAGAATGGTGAGAAATGAAGAACAAAATAAAAAAAATCTCACCTCGGTCATTTGGGGGGCGGGGGGGGGGGGTCGAAAGTTCGTCTCCCCCGCATGACCACCCGCCCGGGAGCACTAGGGTAAAAACTAAGTATGGCATTGTACGGCATACATCCTAAGGAGTGTCTCACATAAATCTCAAGCCTCTAGCTCCCATACGACCGGAGTAATGAAGGTTCAAAGTGGCGGTGAACTAAGGGTGTAAAGTATCCCCACTAAGCCCACCACCACCAGCCGCGCGGCTGTCTTGGCCCGCTCACACCTACCGGCCCGGCTCCCACACACACTACGGTACCTCCCCCTCCTATTCTCCCGCCATTTCCTACCTTACGAGCCACGTAAGTGATTTTTATATGTCGGACGCACGTGATGCGTCGCTGGGAGTTGGTGATCAAACACTGCCGACGCATCACGTGCGACGCTGGGTCTCACTGGGTTAAACTAGATAGGATCGAACAGTCCAGTATCGGGGGAGGCCATAAGTTGCTCCGGGTGCACTTAGATAAATTGGCTCCTTCGGATATCTGTCGGCTGCAGCTAGATGATCCTGAGCTTTAGAAGTGTAGTAATGGTGCAATGGAACTTGAGGAGGACGGGGATGCAAAGCCGGGGGACTTCTTTCGTGTGGAGGGCATCTTGTACAGGCGTTTTCTAGATCCCAGACGGAGTTGGGAGGGTGGGTCGAGAGTGGTTGACCAGTTGGTAGTGCCTAGTGTGTGCCGTGATAGCCTACTGAGGTTGGCGCATGATGTGCCGTTGGCAGGGCATTTGGGTGTACGTAAGACGGTAGCAGTATTGGCGAAATTGTTTTGGTGGCCAGGTATGAAGGCACATGTGGCGTCATGGGTGGCAATGTGCAGTACCTGCCAGACAGTAGGTAAACCAAACCAGTGTATTCCCAAGGCTCCGTTACACCCTATTCCTGTAATCGGGCCAACATTCAGTAAGGTTATAATCGACATGGTTGGCCCTCTACCCCCTACTAGTGCAGGCAACAAGTACCTCCTCACAATCATGGATGTTGCCACTCGTTATCCGGATGCATACCCCATGAGAAATGGTACTGCTAAGACTGTTGTTCGTAACTTGCTATTGTACTGTTCTAGGTACGGGTACCCGCAGGAATTGCAGTCAGACCAGGGGTCCAACTTTACTTCTAACCTTTTCAAACAGACCATGCAGCAGCACGGTATCAGTACCGTTGTCTCTTCAGCCTATCACCCAGAGAGTCTAGGGGTGTTGGAGAGGTGGCACTCGACTCTGAAGAGCATGCTGCGTTGTTACTGTGTTGAAAATGGCAAGGATTGGGATCTTGGGTTGCCCTATGTATTATTCGCTGCTCGGGAGGTACCTGGTGAAAGCCTAGGGTTCAGTCCCAATGAGTTAGTTTTTGGACATCAGGTCAGAGGCCCCCTCAACATGGTTAGAGAAATCTGGGAGGGCACAGCAAAACCATGTTCCATGTTAAAGTATGTCCTCGAGAGCAGAGAGAGAATGCTGAGAAGCCTAGAGTTGGCAGGTAGGAATTTGGTAGGGTCGCAAGCACTTATGAAGGACAGGTACGATGAGAAGACAAAACTCCGGGAGTTTAAGGTGGGGCAGGAGGTGTTGATTCTGTTACCTCTGCCAGGTCATCCGTTGTCTGCCAAGTACGCTGGTCCTTATTAGGTGGTGAAAAAGATCTCTGACCAAGACTATCTTGTGGCTACTCCAGATAGGCGTAAAAAGAATCAGTTGTGCCATGTGAATCTGGTGAAAGAGTTTGTGAGGCGCCCCCCTGATCCTCTCGCTGTCCCTGTGTTGACCGGCAGTGGTCATAGAGGAGAAGGAGTGAGGGACAGTGAAGCCCAGGTGGAAGATAACTGGGAGTGTCATGTTTCTGCTGACCAGTGGGCAGGGAACTCCAGACAGGTGGCTGACGATGCTCTAGTGCACCTGCCTGAGCAACAGCGTGTAGCCGTGCAGCGCTTGTTTGCTTCATACCCCACTGTGTTTGCAGAGCATCCAGGCCTCACAACTCGAGTGGTGCATGACGTGGACATGGGAAATCACCCCCCCTTTAAATTAGTACCCTACAGAATTCCACCCATTAAACTCCCAGCCCTCAGAGCGGAGTTAGAGTATATGTTAGAACGGGAGTTGATTGAGAAGGGGGCAGTTAGGTGGACATCTCCTGTCACTCTGCAGCCCAAGCCTGACGGGAAGGTTCGCTTCTGCATTGACTTTCGGAGATTGAACGGGTTGACTCCCACCAATGCTTATCCCCTTCCCCGTGTTGACGATAGTGTAGACAAGATTGGCACAGTTTCAAACTAAGGTAGACCTAGTGAAAGGCTACTGGCAGGTGCCTTGTCTGAGCGAGCGAATGGGGTATGCGGGTTTGTGGATGATGGGAACACCTACCGTTGCAATGTGATGCCGTATGGCCTTAAAAATGCCCCAGCAACCTTCCAGAGTCTTATGAATGAGTTAGTAGCTGATATCCCTAACTGCACTGTCTACCTAGATGACGTTATAATCTACGATGACAACATTGAGAGTCACTGTGAGCACATAGAAGCCTTGTTTCGGAAGCTCAGTGAGGCCAGCTTGGTGGTCAATCTGGGCAAGTGCGATTTTGTCCGGGCAACTGTGCAGTATCTTGGGTTTGTGGTCGGGTTAGGCCAGGTGTGCCCCCCCCCAAAACATGATACAGGCTATTAACCAGTTCCCCAGGCCGTCCACCAAGCGGCAGATCATGAGATTTTAGGGCATGATCGGTTACTATCGCCGCTTCATTCGGGGTTATTCTACTGTGTTAGCTCCTCTGACAGATTTACTAGCAAAAGAGAAAAAGTTCAAGTGGGCACCTGAGTGTGAAAGGTCTTTTTCGCTGGTCAAGCACCTACTATGCACTCACCCAATCCTCAGGGCCCCTGACTTTGAAAGACCATTCCAGCTGGCAACAGATGCCAGCGGTGTAGGGGCTGGTGCCGTCTTAATGCAAACAGACGAGGAAGGTTTGGAGCATCCAGTCAGTTTCTTTTCCAAGAAGTTTAATTCCGCTCACAAAAACTACTCTGTGGTGGAAAAAGAACTGCTGGCAATAGTGTTGGCGCTCAGGCACTTTGAAGTATATGTTCCTGCCTACGCGCCAGTCGTGGTGATTTACACCGACCACCACCCTCTTAAATTGCTGAACCAATTCCACAACCGGAATATGAGGCTGACACGTTGGTCACTCATGTTGCAAGAATACAATCTAGACATTCGCCATATTGCCGGTTGTGAGAATGTGATTGCAGACTGTTTGTTGAGGGTGGAGGATCCGGCGTAGATCACCACAGGTGTGTGGGATTGAGTGGAGAAAAACCAGGTTTGCTCCTGTAGAGCAGCCGTCAAAAACAACATTAAAATTAAATAAAAAATCACATAAAAACTCTTTCTTTTTGAAAGTTAATTGTAAGTTGCCAATGTTAGAGCTAAAGTCCTAGGTTGAACCTGTCTTTCACTTAGTAGGCTGAGCTCTGTGAAGCTCGCTCAGGGAGCATAGCAGGCTAAATTATACTATTGTGTTTGGGAAGGGTTGTAAGATTTTCTTTATGTTAATATGTTGTTTTATGTAAGAATTGAGCTTTGCATTTCATTTCTGGTGGAGTGGCTAGGTGTGGCGGGTCTTGTCGGCATTCTGCCTTGTCAGATATGGTGCTCGCCTAATGTTGAGCGTCCCATATCTTGGGCGGGGTGTGACGTCTACCAGCATTGGCAGAATCGCCTCTCTTATGAGCATCAGACTTTCTTCAGAAGTTAACAGGTCTATGCTGTAGGACTATACTTCACTTTCTTTCAGATAGGAGTGAAGCGTTTATTGTTGTGTAGAGTAACTGTATTGAAGCATCTTTTTATTGTATTAATTCTTGCAGTGATTTAATTGATCTTTCCATAGATTCCTTTTTATGCATTTTAACGTAACTTGCATCTTGTTTGTTATCAGGCTATACCAGTGAGGGTTAGCCTGAAGTAGAGTAAATTTATGCCCAGTTAAGGATACCCCGCTATCGCAGAGTAACTCTGGAGGGTATAGGTGTTTTGTTCGCCGGCATATAAGTTCGAGGGTTTGGATCTAGCGTACCGTTGTTGCATAGTGCCCTATTACTAGTCCAATCATTAAGTGCCCTTGTTTTATTCGTAGTCCCAGTCGTAACAACAGGTTGTACGAGTTGAGCACAGACACATCCATCATGTGCAGGAAGAACTTCTTATACCACCTGCAGGAGGTCCGCAGGCAGTCGATGAAGCCGACCTGCATGTCTGACTTGTCAACCAGACGTATGTTTATGTTGTAGTCCACAACTGCGTCTGGCTTCATGATGGGCTCCCTGGTCCTGTGGTTGACTTTGCCAGAGTCAACCAGGTTGCCCTTGTGGATGGTGCTCATCATGTTGACCTTCCTTTGGTCGTGCCAATGGATTGCCAGCATCGGACCATGTTGCTTGAGGAAGATGTCCTTCTTCTTGGTCTTTTGGGGGAATTCTGGCATGTTCTTCCTCGTCCCCCGTACTGTGCCCACAGTCTGGGTTTGCTGCCTGTTCAGGTACTTGGTGAGGATGGGGGACATATAATAGTTGTCCGTGTAGTGTATGTGGTTCTTGTTGAAGTAGCGATCCATCATCGCCTTCACCACTGCTCCACCGATCCCTATTTCTTAATCTGCAAGAACCTCACCCTCCTTCCCACTGTAGACAATGAAGTCCAGCACATAACCCGTCTTGCAGTCACAGAGGACGAAGAGCTTGATGCCGAATCGATGCACAGGCGGTCTGTTTGGTGTACATTGGTTTTGGTAACGAAGTGCAGGCTACCAAGTATGGCGAAGTAGCGGTCCCGGGACATGAGTTTGCCAAAAGCAGGTGTGGCAATTATGTCGCCTGTGATCCAGTAGTCTGCCAGCCGATGCTTCTTCGCATGTGCCATGAGCATGGTCAGTGCTATGAACACATACATTTGGGCAATGGTGACAGGCTTCCAGGCCTTCATGTGGGAACTATGGGTCTTGCCGCTGAGGTGGTCACTGAGGGCCTTCTGCTTATTGGTCTCATCGACAACAAATGACATGACCTCATTGTCGAAAAAGGATTTGAAAAGCTGGCCAGGTGATGAGTTGGGTCCCCCAGGGAAAGATGGATCAATCCCTGCGGCATTTTGGGCGTCATCGAATGTGGCATCTTGTGGCTGAAAGGTGGCCCCATCCTCCCACGTCCAGACATCAGCATGCCTGGCACGGGGACGGGGGCGGCAGCAGCAGGGGCGTCGGCAGCAGCAGGAGCGTCGGCAGCAGCAGGGGCGTCGGCAGCAGCAGGGGCGGCCTGGCCACGGCCGCGGCCACGCCCATGCTGACCAGCAGGGCCCCTGGCACGGCCATGTCCATGTCCACGTCCAAGGGCACACCCACCCCGAGCACGGCCACCCCGAGCACGGGGACCTCCAGGGCCACGGCGGGGTGCTGGGTCGTCCAACCACTCAGCTTCGTCCACAACAGGGTCGTCTGGCAGGTCATAATTATCCTGCCCAGAATCTGCACTGTGGTCGTCCCTAAATCTTGATGGGCGGCCATATTCGTGGGTATCTTCTGGGTCATAGGTGGGATCCTGGTCGTCACTTGGTGGTGGTACATCAGGTGGCGACTGCTGGCGTGGGCGTCTAGTGGGTGGTGAAGGTGAGCTAGTTGGCTCTGAAATTTTCAGGCGACGACGAGAGCGTTTTAGGGACAGCTTAGGGCCTGAGGTGCTGCTTTCTGTCCCCCCTGTGGCCATGAACAAGGCCCTTCTGGAGATGTGTTGACCACTTGCACCACTTGCACCACTTGTTGATGGCTGTGGGTCATGCGGGGCCAATTCCGCACCACTTGCACCCCTTACACCACTTCTTGAGGGCAGTGGGTCATGCGGGGCCAATTCCGCACCACTTGCACCCATTACACCACTTCTTGAGGGCTGTGGGTCATGCGGGGCCAATTCTGCACCACTTGCACCACTTGTTGATGGCTGTGGGTCATGCGGGGCCAATTCCGCACCACTTACACCACTTGTTGAGGGCTGTGTGTCATGCGGCGTCAATGAGGCACCAGCCGCGGGCGACGAGGGCCCGGGAGACAATGGAATAGGCCTACCCACGCTCGACTCTTCACTATCAGCATCTTCACCTCTTTCCCTTTCGGCCGCCTCCCGTGCCTGCTTCCTTGCACTATCCAGCACAGCTCTCCTATAAAAGTAACTGGCTAATTTGGCCGGGGATGGAGTCCCCGGAGTCCCCACAGCCGACACCGGGGTGTCGTGCGCGCCTGAATCCCGTTCATGTGATGCGGGTAGGACACTTCCTATTTCACCCACACTTTCATCACCTTGATGATGTTCAACCCATCCAACATTGTCATCAATATCATCATCACAATCGTCATCATCAGTGCTATGAAAGCCCTGGAATTCTTCGCCATCTTCCACTTCATCAACATCTTCACTAACCACATGCTCTTCCTCAAAATCACTCTCAATCTCACTAAGGTCATGATCACTTAACTCTTGTAACACACAGGCAACACCACCGGGAATTAGCAACGTTTTCTTGGTCGTTTTAGCTTTGCCTTTCGTAGGCTTACGGGTCGCGGCGGCGGGCGTGGATTCGGACACAGCGAATTTTTTTTGGGTTAACTCCAGCCATCTTGGGTGCGTGATAACAACTGATGCTGCCTGGTAGTTTGTGCTTGGTGGCGCTGCGGTCGCCCACGCACCAAACAAAATCAGCCCACGCACTTTGAATGCTTTGATTTTGATTTAGCCTCATATGAGGCCTCCCGGACTCCTAACCATTATACGTTTTGCCTCATATGAGTCCTCCCGGATCCCATGGGTTAATTGCCACATGTGATCTACTGTGTATACGTAGCTCATGGAGAAAGAAAAAAAAATGGAGCTTGTCCTGACTGAATTATTAATTGACAGGTTGTAAATAATAGCACTACAAAACTAGTGCAATCATATGAGGAGACTGTTCATATTTTCCATTACATCAATGTTTTTTGAGGTCATAGTTAGCTGAATGCAATCATTGCTGCTAATTATATTTACACAAGTGTTTTTGTTTTGGCACAAGTTTCAACGGCAGCTCTTACTTGGCAGCTTCCCATATATACTTTTATTATAATGTTGTCACCCAGAATAATACACGTTGAATCGAGGTCCATAATTGCCCAGAAATTGTTGCCATAATTATTATAGTTGCTGATAAAATGTTGACATAAAACTCTATGGTGTAAATACTGGTTATCGGGGTCAGCTATCACCGCTCCAGGTATGGGTATTTATACAGACATTGTGGGAACCTTTTACGTTACTGATGCCTCCACTTTGGTTTGGAGGTTTGGTTGGGAAGTGAATAATCTTCATGTTGCCAACGTAATTTAATTGTTTCTGTAAATATTTATCTGTTATGGTACAGATTAAGGGAGGATGGGCGTATTTAATTGCTAATTTATGTATATTTTTGTTATATATTAAGTTTCCTCCCTAGACCTCCATCAAGCCTAACCCCCCCCCCCCCCCCCCATACCCTCCTTCAAGGTAAATTTGTGAATTTTTCGATAGAAAAATGTCCCGGTCACCTCTTAAATTACAGGCTCGCTATCGTTCGCCAGGAGAAAATTGACACCTAAATTACACAAAGACTCTTAATAATGGCAAAGAAATGGGGTGAAAGGTCTTAAAATCGCCAAACTAATAGGCCAACTTTCTTAAAATATGAAAACTGAAGAGTCTAAACACGAGGAAGAAGGGGGACCCAAAAAAAGATTCATCTCCCCTTAATTAAGTACACTAGTGAACTATAGTGAATCTACTTCGAACACAAACGAAACAGTACAATGCTTTAGTATACCACAGATGCTTCGGAACATGGGGTGAACAGATTCACAAACTTGAAGCGGTAGTGCCGAGATTTGAATTGTTGGAAATTAATAACCCCTTCAAGACGATGACGCCTTTTTACCTTTGATTCTGACAAACATTATGCAATTGTATGCAGTTTATGATGGACCTATATTATTCAGAGGGTTTTTTGAGATCATAATTACCCCTTCGAGTCCTAGAGATAGATTATAAGCTATAGGAAATCGTGTATTGTATTGGTTACCAGAATATGATGACAATTACGTCATCGTGCTGAAGGGGTTAATAACGTGGCCTAACATTTCTTGATGCCGCACTGTTTGTAAAATATATATTAATATTAATAAAATGTAGCATTTTATGCACTGGTGGTAGATGACAGTATATAATATAAAACGTGTTATTATATTCGTATCTATTAGGATAACGCACGAATTATATTTCCAATGTTGCTATCTTATCTAGCAATAAATCAATCTATCATCCTATCAATCTATTTATCTATCTATCTTTAGACGAATTAATTGACTCCATGCTCCACCGTCAACCGGCGCCCCTCCTTCCACCCAACACCACTCTCACTCATATACCTCCCATTCATTCTCCATCTCTCTCTCTCTCTCTCTCTCTCTCTCTCTCTCTCTCTCTCTCTCTCTCTCTCTCTCTCGCTCTCTCACTGTATCTGGAAGTTTATTTAAGAACTATTAAAGGGGGAATTTTCACTTAAAAGGTTTAATTCTGGACCTCCTTCTCCCACATATCTATCCCCATTACGTTTGAGATTTTAAGACATTTGCCCCATTAATTTTGTGATTTTAAGACCTTTGGCCCCATTCCTGTAAAATTTAAGACCTTTCGTGCCACTTAGGTATTGATATTTTCCTGGCGAGCGATAGCTAGCCTGCAATTTAAGAGGAACCGACCTTTGGCCGGGACAATTTTCTACCAAAATTTTACATATTTATTTCGAAGGGGGATCTTGGGAGTATTTTTTACAAAATTTGATATATAATACATAAGCCGTTTATTATTAGGTCCATGCCTGTCAGGACGATATAAAGGAAATTCAGTACTTCTATAGCTGTATTATATATTAGCCCTTATGTAAGATACATTATTAAAAAAACAATACTCACGCCTGTCCATATGGGAGTGTATAAAGGTATATAATGCTCTCTCTCTCTCGTTCTCTCTCTCTCTCTCTCTCTCTCTCTTATAGGACACATATAATAATGGTTACACATACATACACAAACGTCCTAAGACGTGTTTTAGATCTTACTCTGGGTAACAGTAAAAGCTTTATTAAGGGGAGATGGGTCGTTTTGCTGGTCCCCTTTCTTCTTCATGCTTATCCCCATTCGTTTTGAAATTTAAAGATGTTTGCCCTATTAGTTTGTTTAATTTAAGACCTTTCGACCCATTTCTTTGTCAATATTAAGACCTTTCGTTCTCTTTAGGTGTCGAATATTATTCCTGGCGAGGGGTAGCAAGCCTGTAATTGTGTAGGCAAAATGTACAAATTCATCCCGTAGGGGGATTTAATTCATCCCGTAGGGGGATTTAATGGATGTTTTGTTTAAGCTTGATAGAGGCCTAGGGAGGAAACTAACAAATAAATGTATATATATATATATATATATATATATATAATATATACGTATATATAATTATATATATATATATATATATATATATTTTTTTTTTTTATGTGAGTGAGGGAGAACAAATGCAGAACTGCCTGTATAGAGTGCCTCCCCAAGAGTTGAAAGAGGGACAGGGCCAAACTCAAGGGACGTTCGACTAAAATGCCTGGTTACACGGAGTTTGAAGCAATTTAAGTCATAGGAAGAGTGAAAGACTGATTCTGGGAGAGTTCCAGAATTCAGCTGTTGAATAGAAGAAAGACTGAGAATAACGTTTGGGTTTGAGAGTTTCACAGAATAGGATTGGGATTGTGTTGCTAGACGGGTGCTACGTGTTCTACGAAGAAAGGGTGGTATTCACTGAGAGATCTGAGGAACATTAAGAACTATTAACCCCTTCTGTACCGGCGACGTATTTATAACTATATTCTGGCTACTGTTGGACTATTTAATTCAGTTTAAAAAAGAGCCTCCAACAATTAACAGTTATCGAACGATTTCACTTAACCCATTTTACTATCACAGATCCTTCTTAACCCCTCAAACCCGGAAGGGCTCTTGAACGCCCATAACAACCTCGGCCCGCGCAACCCGGAAGGGCCCTTGAACGCCCATTGCTTGCGTGCGTGCTTTCGAATGCCGCGCGTACATTTTTGGTATCATGGGACGGTAGGTGGCGCCACCCGGCGTAAACGACGCCACAACAACAGTATCTACCCCGACGCCATCATGGACAGTACGCCAAATAGTGATTCCGCTGTGTCCGATACCGTGCTTCCTACGACGCCCTTGCTAGTTCGTCGTGCCTTACCCCGACGCCATCGCCTAAATGTGTTATCTCCCGGAGGTATTGAAACGACATTGAGACTATATGAGCGTGCTGATGCCAAGTATAGTGTTGATGATATAGTCAGTGACGACTCCAGTAACTATAAGTCGAGTGATTATGGCCATGAGAGTGAGAAAGAAGAGCAATTCCTGGGATTTGCGAGAGAACATGACAGTGATGAGAGTGATGAAGGTGATGTACCAGTTGTTGAGGAAGCTGGTTTACCTAAAGACAGTGAACTTGAGAGAGTGAGTGAGTGGGAGAGTTCAAGGTCACTCACCAAGTTTCGCATAAGTGACACGACTCCAAGCCCTTCCCCAGGTAAATCACCTTTCAAGCTACACTTGTATAAGCAGAAAATACTTGAGAAGGCGGCCGCGGCAGCTAGGGAACAAGCAAAAATACTTGGTGAGGATGAGGCTGTGAGTGAGGGTCAGCGTGGTGACCCTTCTCGTCCGCCATTTTCTCCCTTATCTACCCACGCCACCCAAGATGACCCGGATGCCCCGCATTCTTCCCCACCACCCCCACCATTGCCAAGGGTTGAGGACCCCCCACTTTCGGTCTATTTGCCTCCTAGGTCCCCCGACAGGAGACATACTGCTGCCGAAAAGGGGAAAGGTAGGAAATATACCAAAAAAATTAAGAAAAGTAAGAGAGTTTTGTTCGAGGCTCCCGCGGCGTCCACCCCTGCCGGCCCCAGCCATACGTCCCCGCAACTTTCCCCACGGTCCTCCCCACCTCTCCCGCCTTCAACATGTCTTCCTGAAGAAGTCTTTGAGCTTGCATCACCAATACCTGGGCCTAGTGACAGTGAAACATTGCTTTCTGTCACTCGTCGCAGGCCAAGGAGCCCAGGACCTCGGGGGGACACAGCCTCACCTGCCACTCCTTCCCCACCTCGCCCACCCGCACGCCGCCCACGCATCACTGGTTCCCCGCCAGATTATGTGGGGGCCACTGATGATGAAGGGCACCTCTCTGAAGACTCTGGCCATGATTACATAGGTCCACCGTCAGGGCAAGATGACCACTCTGACGATGACTATATGGACATCGACGACCCTCGACCCATCCGCTTGGCCCGGCGTTGTGCTGCCCGTCGTGCTGGCCGCCGCCCTGGCCGACGCCCTCGCCGCCCTAGGGCGCGCGCCTCCCGAGTTGGCCGTGGGCGTGCTGGGCCACCAGCTGGAGCTCCTCGTCAGCGTAGACAAGACCCATTCTACGTTTTTCAGTGGCAAGACGTAGTTGATGGGGATGGATACAACCCTGATGTGCCAGCTTTTGATGAGGTACTGGAGGGTTCAGGCATTACCCCCAATTTTCCTGCAGGCCCCAATGCTCCACCACACGAACTATTTGAGGCCTTCTTTGATGAGGAGGTGGTAGGCTATGTTGTCAAAGAGACAAATAAGCAGCACCAATTCCAGGTCCACTTTTTGGGCAAGGTGACCAAGGGCCACATGAGGCAGTGGACCCCAGTGACTCATAAAGAGTTCATGGTGTTCCTGGCACTCACCATGCTAATGCCTCATGTCAAGAAGCATAGGTTGCCTGACTATTGGATCACCAATGATCTGATATCCACCCCTGCCTTCGGGAAATATATGTCTCGCGACCGGTACCTTGATATCCTCGCAGCGCTCCATCTTGTCACCAACACCGACGTCCACCTCGGTGACAAGCTGTGAAAGATTAGGACGTTATACGAGATGATGCGAGAACGCTTCACCTCCTACTTCAAGCCCTTCCGCAAGGTCGTCATTGACGAGTCTCTTGTGCTGTTCCGGGGAAAACTCAGCTTCCGGCAGTACATCCCCTCAAAAAGACATCGCTTTGGCATAAAATTCTTTGTGCTGTGCGACTGCCAAACTGGCTATGTCCTGGACTTCCTGGTCTACAGCGGGAAGGAAGGGGACTTGCTTGTGGACCCCCTCATTGGCTTTGGCGGAGCAGTGGTGCAAGCCATGATGGACCGCTACTTTCACAAGAATCACGTCCTCTACACGGACAATTATTACACGTCCCCCACTCTCTCACAGTACCTGCATGAGCGCAAGACGGGGACTGTAGGCACAGTACGAGGCAAAAGGAAGGGCATGCCACCTTTCCCTCCAAAGACCAAAAAAGGTGATGTGTTCAAGAAGAAGTCGGGGCCCATTCTGGCTATCCACTGGCACGACCAGCGGAAGGTCAACCTCCTGACCACCATCCACGAGGGGGAAATGGTGGAGACTGGCAAGGTGGATCGCCGCACCCAGGCCAGGGTGACCAAGCCCGATGCTGTCCTGGACTACAACATCAATATGAGGCTGGTGGACAAGTCCGACATGCAGATAGGCTTCATTGACTGCCTGCGTACCTCGTGCAGATGGTACAAAAAGTTCTTTCTGCATATGGTGGACATGTCAGTTCTGAATGCCTACAATATACAAGCTTCGGAATGTGAACACACCCATGAAGTTCAATAGCCTGCGGAGGTTCCAAAAGCAGGTATTGACGGAGCTCCTGGAGAAGTATGCTACGCCACAGAGGGCAGTGGCACATCCTGGGCCCGCCGTTATTGACCGCTTGCAGTGTGCTCAATACTTGATTAGGCACAGGCTTGGTTCCCTGCCTCAGAATGAATCAGGAAGAACACAGAAGAAGCGGTGCCATGTCTGCTACAACAGCAGGGTGAGGCCGAGGCCAGGTAAAAAGTCAACCATGGAGTGTGTGGAGTGCAAGGTGGCACTCTGTGCTTTAGAGTGCTTCTTTGATTACCACTCCAAGCTGGAGTTCTAATAATCATAGTGAAAGTGCCAAAGATAATGACAATATGTACAGTATATATATATAGGCAAAAAGTGGAAGTAAACCAATTTATTGTTATACAAAAGTCATGTATTATGAAAACATTTATACAAATACAATTACACCATAATAATATGTGAAAGTGACACATATGTATATACCAAGTGACATTCATATGATTAGAACCTATAGAAATATAGAAATAAGTGAAAAAAGACACAATAAATTGTATATAAAACGTTTACAAATCATATAACTAAGTGAAAGTGACACAAGACCTAATATTTGATGGCCAAAGTATAATAAACACCTGTGATAACGAATAATCAGTGCCTAATACAACAATAACCTACCTCAATTACTAATAAAATGTACGGTATCGAGTGGTCAAAGTGAAAGTGACACAAGACCTAATATTTGATGGCCAAAGTATAATAAACACCTGTGATAACGAATAATCAGTGCCTAATACAACAATAACCTACCTCAATTACTAATAAAATGTACGGTATCGAGTGAACAATAACCTACCTCAATTACTAATAAAATGTACGGTATCGAGTGAAAATTAGCAATATCAGTGACAGTGATACCCTAATAAACATATTTTATATAATTGGCCTCAAAATAACTAGAAATTATCAAATAAACATCACATTCTCAATATCAAACACTAAAATCGTCTAAGGGAGATAAATACTTTGGCGCGACGAGCGGCTAGGTGCATAGTAGCCATGGCTGGGGCGACGCGTCCGAACACGGGAAGAATTTGCCGCCGAAAAGCACTCGTCTTCCCGCGCTCACCATTATGCAACCAGAGGGGCTAGAGACCTTTACTCAACGCCATTCGACAGAAGAAGGTTTGTGGAACATTATTATTTTTTATTCACAACATTACATGCCATATTCATTGACTTACAGAGTAGTTAACATAGGCCAAAGATCGTCAAAACACCCGGTACCGCAGCACAGTCGCAAGCTATAGCCCCCGGGGCTGGAGGGTACTGCATAATATCCACTAAATATAGCTAGAATAATATGAAAAAACGTCGCCGGTAAAGAAGGGGTTAAGGAGGGACATTCACTTAAGATGTTTATTTCTGGACCCCCTTCTCCCACATATGTAGCCCAATTACTTTTGAGATCTTAAGACATTCGCCCCATTACTTTAGCGATTTTTAGACCTTTGGTCCATTCTTGTCAAATTTAAGACCTTTCGTGCCACTTTGGTGTTGATATTTTCCTGGCGAGTGATAGCAAGCCTGCAATTTTATCCTTTTACGCACAGGACGCGATTTGCGCCCTTTCTGGGATACTTAAAAACCTTTGTGACCATCAGGGGGGTTTAGAAATCTTTTAGTTTAGTTACTTCAACCTCTGCAGTTGTCTTTGAGTGAGCTGTGGTCAGAAAACTAGTTTTGGAGAGACAATTATAAGACTGAGAGAACTCTATTTCTGAATGCTAAACGGCAACCCCGGAGTCCACAGGATAGAAAGCCGAGACATTTTTCTACCGAAAAATGTACACATTTATCTCGAAGAGGGATGTTGGGGGTATTTTTTAAAAGTTTGATAGAGATCTAGGTAGGAAACTATTAACCTCCCCTTAATTTGTAGCCCGTGCATTATTTGGTCTATGCCTCTCTGGACGATATATCCTAAAGGAGTTTCAGAACTTTTATAGTTGTCTTATAAATTAGTCTTTATATAAGATAATTATTATTGAAAACCCAATATTCACGCCTGTCCATATGGGAATGTGCAAAGGTATATAATGTTCTCTTCTCTCTCTCTCTCTCTCTCTCTCTCTCTCTCTCTCTCTCTCTCTTATAGTACACAAATAATAATGGTTACACGTACTGTACATATACAACTGTCCTAAGCCGTGTTTTAGATCTTACTCTGGGTAACAGTAAAAGCATTATTAAGGGGAGACGGATCGTTTTTCTAGTCCCCTTTCTTCCTCATGTTTATCCCCAATAGTTTTGAGATTTAAAGACGTTTGCCCCATTAGTTTGTCGATTTTAAGACTTTTCGCTACATATCTTTGTCAATATTAAGACATTTCGTGCCCTTTAGGTGTCGAGTTTGTTCCTGGCGAGCGCTAGCGAGCCTGAAATTGTGGAGGAATTGGCCTTCGGCCGTCACATATTAATACCGAGAAATTTAGAAATTCATCTCGTTGGGGGATCTAATGGATGTTTTTTAAACTTGATGGAGGTCAAGAGAGGAAAGTAAAAAAATACATGAATATATTTATATATATACCGGTATATATATATATATATAATTATATATATATATAGACCCCAAGAAAATATCCTCTCTACCCTTAATAGCAGCCGTTCATGCCACCTCCAACAGTTATGGTAAATGGTGGTAATAGTTGGGTCTTGGTGGGGGGGGGGGGTGATATTCTTGTATTATCAACTTCACCCCTTGAGGATTATGACGCATTTCGACAGTTTATTTTGGCTATAATTTGTTACGACCGGGACTACGAATAAAACAAGGGCACTTTATGATTGGACTAGTAATAGGGCACTATGCAACAACGGTACGCTAGATCCAAACCCTCAAACTTATATGCCGGCGAACAAAACACCTATACCCTCCAGAGTTAATCTGCGATAGCGCGGTATCCTTTACTGGGCATAAATGTACTCTACTTCAGTCTAACCCACACTGGTATAGCCTGATAACAAACAAGATGCAAGTTACGTTAAAATGCATAAAAAGGAATCTATGGAAAGATCAATTAAATCACTGCAAGATTTAATACAATAAAAAGATGTTTTAATACAGTTACTCTAAACAACAATAAACTCTTCACTCCTATCTGAAAGAAAGTGAAGTATAGTCCTACAGCATAGACCTGGAAACTTCTGAAGAAAGTCTGATGCTCATAAGATGCTCGTACTAATCTTGAACTATATAAAGGCAGGAGGCAGGACACCACATGTGTAAATCGAATACACTAAAAGATAGGACATATAATGTTAACTGACACGAGAATACTATAAATGCGCAACGGTAGCAATGCTCGACACTAAAAGAAGTACTTCCTCATCAACGAAACAGTCTGCTATGGTTGTGCGGCTCTGCAACAACCTAGACTAATAAATGCTTGTGAATAATAATGCGCAAATATCAAAGAGCTTATATTAAATACTAACAAGTGTCTACTCGATTAATAATGTCTAGCTGGGATACTCTAGGTAAGGAACTGGGGTTGAGCAAGACAGGCTCGTAGCCTAGCGCTGTCCTTAAGACTGCATCCTTTAAGTTATGTTAATTGACTTGGGTGCTCTCTCGATAGATCCAGATCACAAGTATCTGGTTCTATCCTGGCGACCCTCTAAAGACAAGCAAAGAGGCAGCAAAGTGTGGAACTGGTACAGGCCAAAACCCTCAGTCAACACAATGCTGCACTCGCAAAGGACGCAACCGAAAAGACAACCCCGACTACCACAGGACCGGTCGAAGTCGCGTATGTATAGGCAAACCGTACACACGTCGGAGACAACGATTACAGTTACCCTATCCCAGTCTAGCATTAAATAAAAGAGCAGAAACACTAAATCAATAATGGAGACACACAAAGTTCTTAACCTATACTAACTAAGAACCCTCAAACCTATTCTAAGTACATGTAAATATCTCTGAGAACGGCGCATGCAATACAATGGGCCGGCTATGGAAACCGTATGCAGAACCCAAGGGGAGTGTTGTGCAGTTAATAAAGGTTAGAGTATGGAAGGAGAGAATCGAGTGAAAGAAACAGTGGTAAAGGGGGTGATCGGGAGAGAGTATGCAAAGGGATGTTAGAAGCACGCGCACCAAGCCTGTCCTGACGAGGACAGCTCCTGGGGACCCTCATGGAGGAGGTAAGTTACACAGGACCCCATAAAGGCGCGATGGTCGGCCAATCATGGGCCGAAACGTCACAAGACAGCAGGCGCCACACGACACCGCCAGACACGCCGTCCAATAGCATCTCCTCGCTCTGAAAGTATTTCTCATTCCCACGCTGCTACTATTATCACTACTGTTGATATAAAATATAACCCGTTGTCACAGACGAAAACAAAGACCACCACTGGACTGTCTGTGACAATGCGATTACTAGGAAAGAAAGAACAACATTCTCTGATAACTGTAGCCCATTTCGATGTCCCTGACTAACGAGAGGCGATTCTGCCAACGCTGGTAGACGTCACACCCCGCCCAAGATATGGGACGCTCAACATTAGGCGAGGACCATATCTGACAAGGCAGAATGCCGACAAGACCCACCACACCTAGCCACTCCACCAGAAATGAAATGCAAAGCTCAATCTTAAATAAAACAACATATTAGCATAAAGAAAATCTTACAACCCCACCCAAACACAATAGTATAATTTAGTCTGCTATGCTCCCTGAGCGAGCTTCACAGAGCCCAGCCTACTAAGTGAAAGACAAGTTCAACTTAGGACTTTAGCTATAACATTGGCAACTTACAATTAACCTAAGAAGTGAGCATGGGGGTAATTAGAAACGTCCCCATGTGCTGACGTATTTGAGCTGTTTCCATAACTAAAATATTCATTTTACCATAAATAGCATTAATACTTATCCATACGTGCCTATTATGGGTTGATTATAATGGTATTAACCTGAAACAACAATAAAACAAGTGAAAACAGCGTTTGGATGGTCAAAATCGGAGATATAGGCCGCAAGTTATATAATGTATGGGTGAGGCAACCTGCTTTCCCGCCAATTTCCCCCAAGGCCACTGAGACACAGTCGATCGATATTCTCTCTCTCTCTTGCACTCGCTTGCTAACACTGATGACAATGCCCTGCTTGCAACTCGCTAATGTTAGCACGAAAATATACCTCAGAATAAGGGAATAACAGGGAAAATAGGTTATAACTGAAGGAGGGGAGGAAAGTGAGGAAGGAGGGGAGGTAGAGGAGTGATATTTTGCATGGCCCAGGGGCCCCCAAAACAAAAATAAAAAATAAAAATTCGATGTTTAAAGTTGATTTTTTTTTCTCTGACTCTTAAGAGTCTTCCCGCAGTCCGCCGGGGGAACTCTTAAGAATCTTCCCGAAGTTCCCGGGTTAACTATAAAAAAGAAAGAGTGTTTATGTGATTTTTTATTTAATTTTGATGTTTTTGATGGCTGCTCTACAGGGGCAAGCCTGATTTTTCTCCACTCTCAAACACACACTTGACTGAACGGCGAGGGTTCTCCTGCAAACATACCCTCCTGTGACAAACAATCAGCCAAAACATTATCAGTGCCCTTAACATGCCACACATCCAACTTGTGAGTAGGTAAAGAGTGACCGACATTGCTCATTACCGTGAGATCTCATGACCTCTAATCTCAAGATCTCATTTCATGATATTGAGGTCAGAGGTCATGAGATCTCACGGTTATGAGCAATGATGGTCACCCAGTGTCTCACCCATATTGGGTAAGATGACCTCTGATCTCAAGATCTCAAGAAATTCATGACATCTTGAGATCAGAGGTCATGAGATCTCATGGTTTTAAGCAATGGTGGTAACACAGTGTCTCACCCATATTGGGTATCATGACCTCTGATCTCAAGATCTCAAGAAATGCATTCATAAGATCTTGAGATCAGAGGTCATTAGATCTCACGGTTATGAGCAATGGTGGTCACCCAGTGTCTCACCCATAGCTCATTACCGTGAGAACTCATGACCTCTGATCTCAAGAAATGCATTCTTGAGATCTTGAGATCAGAGGTCATGAGATCTCATGGTTTTGGTTTAGGTTATGAGCTATGGTGGTCGACTATCACAAACTGGAAACAAAAACACACACACATACTCACACACAGGAGCCGATGACCTCGCTCCTACCACCCGGGGGTGGTAACCCAATCCCCGCCATAGAGGAGCTCAATATCCATAGGTCCACATCCCACACACCCCCAAGACAGACTGACCGAGGACCTCGCTCCCTCTCCCCACTATGGTGGTGGTGGGGGACCGTATGGTACCAACCATAACGTAATGCAGTACCCAAGAATATCGACATATATTATAAGAATAACACACACACACACACACACACACACACACACAAAGTACCAAATATATATATATAGTAACACCTTTATACTTAATTTCCAAAAGAACAACATATGGATAAACAAACAAACACATTCACGAGACAAGAAGTTTATTCAGTCACTTTCTCCGAGATAATATACGTAGATATATCAGGGTAACATTTCTCCACCAGATCGGCAAAGCGGTCAATTTTACCTCCATACGTCCTCCAATACCCACCCCCCACACCACACCCAATAATGTTATGGAACACTATCTTGTCAAACTTGAGTATGTCATCCGAATCCAACAAACGGTCTAAGCTTTCACCAAATGCAGCGGTCCTCCTATGCCTGCCCTCCCACTTCCGCACCGCCTCCACGTATTTTAAAAGGCGCGGATAGTACAAGCGAGCCCCCCTACCCTTATTATATTGTCCGAAGAGGAAGCGTTAAGAGGCACCACCACCACTATCACCATCCGGTGACCCCTCGACACAGAACGTCCCCAGTTTGGGCTGGTCGGATTCTACGGCCAGATTACTGACACCGGGTTGATTCATCCTTCGGCGGTAGTGGTCCCCGTAACCCAATTTACGAACCAACTTCTCGTGGAGAGATCCGGCATGAATCCTGGCGGCTACACAATTGGACTGCAACACAATCAGCGTACCACTTTCCGCCAAAAGTCCAGCATTCAGAACACCACCTTCCAGAGAATCCCTTTTGGCCATCGTCGGGTAACAGGTGCTCCCCCCTTCTCATACAGAAACAGACTAATATAGGATCCCTCACTCTCTACCTCAACAATGTAAAAAAGAAAAACCCCCACCCTAAAGGTGATGACCTTCAACCACCGTTGGTAACCCCTACATCCCTAGACAGTGTTTACACCGTACTAAATATAGATAATACAGGGGAAATAAAACATTAACACCCAAAACAAAAGGGACACAACAATTGATAAAGGTAAATAAAAAACACAATGCCACTTATAATACATTTTATTCATCACTACACACAAAACAAATACCATAAACCCCTAAAACACTACTACCTAAGACAACCCTAAAACAAAAAATACATATAGGCAACCTAATAATACAACATAGTAATACCTAATAGTATACACACCCCAAAAAAACACAAACAAAGAAAAACAATTGTAAAACATATAATCAACTAAGATCCCCACAACAAAAGTCAATAGAATTGGAATACATATAACCAACCAAGTACCCCACACAGTAAGTCAATAACTCTGTGAGGAAGCGTACGTGGCTAAGGTATCATCCGGGGCAGAGAAGGCGTCATCGGCCTAGTAATCGTACGAGTCACCAACATGAGGGAGAACCACCCTACCTGAACCATCAGTAACCCATCTGACATAATCCCCCCCACCACCACCAGACCCTACATTTACCTCTCCGGGGTAACACCTCGCTCCCTAGGACCTACGCTAGTAGTTCTGGACAACCCCTCCGTATTCCTTTTCTTCTCCCTTTTCTTCCCACCTCGCTTAACCTCAGTAACCACCTCGACATCATCTTCTAACACGGTTAAACTAGCACCCCTTTTCTTAACCAGGTTCAACGGTGCGGGTGGGACGTTTTCTACACCTTTAGATGCGGGGGTTAAAGAAGATTTCTTTCTGGTTATGGACATGGAAGGGGGTTCTACCGACTCTAAGATGGAGGGTGATGGAGGCCTTTCTTTACCCTTATGGGCGTGGGATACTACAGTTTTCTTTCTGGGTGTGGACATGGAAGGGGCCTCTGCCTCCAACTCGGGCATGGGAGGTGAAGGTGAACGATCTCTAGTGGTGGTCAACGTCGAGGGTTTCTTTCTGGGGTTGGACTTGGGAGGAGTTAATGAAGTGTCTACCAGTTCAGACATGGACGGAGACGGGGATGATCTACGTTTTAGAGAGGAGCGTGTACCACCTTGCCCCGACCTGTCACCGTTAGGTACACCACCTCCACTCCCCACCCCCTCCACAACATCCTCCCCCTCTTCCCCCTCCTCTTCAGGCGCTGTCACACCTCTGGCCAACCTCCTTCCCTGCACCCCGTGGAAGTGATTGAAGGTGGCGTTGAAATAATTAATGACACAACCTAAAAAGAAAGAAACATTAACATTACTAACCAACAAGGGTAATAAATAGAAGAAACATAATATATAATAATAATACAAATATAGACATCGTGATATACCACAAGTAGAGTATTAATATTATTAATACTAGTAACGAAAGAATACTCCCCATCAACATTACTAGGACGTAAAAAAAGCGTAAATGGTGACCCTACCCCGGCACAACTGGCACCGTGACCACTACCTGTATTAAAGAAGACAGTAAAATATAACATATATATATATATATATATATATATATATATATATATATATATACCCAGATACACACCCATACCTGGAAAATCACAAGTACAACATATAGAACAATAGACTATACAAATAGATAATAAGACTAACCATTCCGATGACGTAAACAGGACTCACAGTGCACCCCCCTTACCCCAGCACACCGTCCGACAGAACCTAATTAAGATAATAGAAATATATATATATATATATATATATATATATATATATATATATATATACCCACCCACATCAGTACTATACATACACAGTATAGTATGGAAACAGAAATAACAAGCACTATAAATACACAGTATACAATGGAAAAGAAAATATAACAAAGATATACACATAAATATTAAAAACCAAAGGTACTCACCTCCATTACCACCTCTTCCCCGACCCGGAACCTCTTGTGGTACGTCAACCATTGTCACCTGTGTTTTATGAAGGCTGGGACCACTACCTCCCGTTATATATATGGACACCATACACCCGTATCATGCCCTCACCCTCCCCCCAAACCTGTCTTCCTATGACACATTATACCCCGGGACAAGGGCAACCTACCCCCCTTCCCGGTAAGCAAAAAACCCTATAGCATACCGGCATGGGGAAATGTCTATACGTCATACGCAAAATTAACCTATCATTTAACATAAAAATACCCTTATGGAATTTCAGTTTAAAAAATAAAAAACCTTTATGTATGTCAAACCTAGAAACATGAGGCAATAAGCCCCACACACCAAACTATGACCACTCTGCAATCTATAAGGCACCCTAACCATACTGAAACTGCTCACCATTACGTGCCACTCCAGATTATAATAGGAAAGAGGATTATTATAACTATCATAAAACCCTATACAACGACCCACGTAGTTAACATAAACAATCAACCAATAATAATAATAATAATAATCTTCTGGTTACTTATATAGCGCCCGTTCTCCTCCTTCGAGGATTCACAAGCGCTTGGCTTTCTTTAGTCTACCAGAGACCATTACCCATCCCCCTTGCTCATGGGGAGATGGTAACCGCTGGCTATATCCCAGAAAAACTTTTCAATCTGAGCGGGGATTGAACGCTAGACCTTCAAGATGGGATTCAGGCATGCTATCAACTGAGCCAGCCGGACGGCTGACCGATATCAGAAGGTACAGCCTTACCACGCCGCGGTAAAGTATTAACAATAACCATAATAGGAACACCGCACCTTTTTGCCCTCTCCATAATACCTAGGTAATCCTCCATGGCCTGACATCCTAAAAATAAGACCCTATTTCCCATATTCCCCCTCAGGGCTGCCAATATTACCTCACCATTCATAACTCCAATGGTAATATTACGCCCGAACCCAACAACGAACGTTAGACTGGGAGTCTACCTCCAGGACACCGAGGGTATCAGCGAAGAAGATTATCATACGATTCTTATTTTCACCACCTGCAAAATCTGTCTGGATCCTCAGATTACCACTTCTTTCCACCTTTAACGAATTTTCCGACTCCTCCGGGATCAAATTAAAAACACACACAGTCCTACCATTATTAAACGCGTCATACATCAATGTATTACGACTGTCTAACCCCAAAGCCTCTAAGGTTCTATAATAGAGTCTGGTAGACTTCCCACTCGTAAAGTCGCTCGATAGGTTATAAACCGATGATCCATTAACAGTGATACTTATATTGCTATGATTGGCGTGCTGAAGATATAACCCATTTTTATTATACACACCGCCGTAAGCATCCATATCCACAATCATCATATAAATTTTTTCAGGAATAATTTGCGACCATTGTAGTTCAACCAATAAAGATGTTTGATTATTAGCCAACACGTACCGTAGGTCTTAAAAAGAGTCCGAGTGAAGGTATATTCCACCGGACTAACCGCCAGTGACTGACGTAACGCCTGCATAGCACCTTCGTACGGTGTAACGCGATCAACAAAAAGCCGAGCCGAGTTAATTCTATATGTGTATTCACCCCCAACCTTGGGGGTATTTACAATAAACGCCTTATTAGCCAATTCCAACCTCAGACGTACCTCAATATTATCCAGCAAAAACTGATCCAAGGATGCAATATCCAGGAATAAGGGCGCCACAACTAACAGACCATTGTCCTTAACTCCTTTCACGAGCTCCTTTTCCTGGCGAGACCCCTCAGTGAATACCTCATCTGTGTATGTCTGTCTAACTCCCGGTCCTTTAAAGTCAGACAAAAAATACATGGCCCTTCCCAACGAAAGCATGTGGTCCGGGGGTATGGTAGTTATCATCCTTAAGAAAGACTGATAATTATACATACCGGCACTCTCTACCAATTGTTCGTTAAGATAGCATATGTAAGATTTAAATATCGTATTAGAAATCCCATTCACGAATTGCGCGTGGTCGGACTCGGCCAATTTCTCCCCGGTGGCAGTAACATGTAACGACAAGTTTAACTCTATAGCTAGAGTGGATAAGTCGAGAAAGTGCCCATCAACGGGAGGGATACGAAACTCTAGGAAACCGCCCTGCATAGTATTATTAACCGCCAAATTAACAGGGAGGATATCCAACGTATGTCTCCCCGCCACACTGGCTTCCACCGGGCGTGACCGGTTTGGCCTGGGAAACCCATCGCTAATAGCGGCCGTATTATTATCCAAAGGTAGTTGTACCCCGCTCCCCACCACAATCGGTGCTTGCACAGCCATGGTAAAAGCTATACTAAAGTACTAAAGGGTAAAGATATCTCTTTTATTGGAACACAAAGACTGGTAGTGAGGTGTCTTTTTTTTTTTTTCCCACGTACTTTCTCCCGTCTTCTCACCCTTCTTTTCACCCCTCTACCACCCGTAACCTGACGCCCCACCCCTTTAAGGACGCCAATTCTGTGTGATTTAAGGAATTGTTTAACATTTCTCCCCTTTAACACATCCCCCACAACATTGCGCCCTAGTTGCACCACCTCAGGTAATACAGTTCTGGCCAGAAACGGGGACGCTTTTTTCGCCAACCCAGCCAACATAGAAAACAAACCACCCCCCCCCGACGTGACCGAGGTGGGGGGTAATATACGCTGATGTCATGCAAGCCTCCCCCCCTAAAGGCCAGGGCAAACTCGTCGGCCGACGGCGGGATGAATGTTGTCCTCACCATAGCTACGCATATATTAACGATAGCGCGGGTGCGCGCGCTTACTTATATATATTTAAAATTTAGGTCTTCTATGTAAAACCAAAGTAATGGTTCTACCGCTACTAAAGTTAATAGCATCGTGGCTTTGGTCCGTTATTGATATACTAATGCAATCGAGTACAGTCGTATTTAGGGGTTTATAGACTGTCATAGGTAAATATCTATTTCCTGCCTCGCCCGTAGTAAATACACCTAGAATGGGAAGAAGTCTATCACCGAAGAATGACGGTGACGCTACGTCGGTAGTAACGACACCGAAATCCACCCCTCCCCCGGGGTGGGGAGCCTTCGGGGCAATAATATAGTCGCCACGGACCCTATCATTACCGAATATGTGATAAGACTCCCCATCATTGACCCAGAGTACCTCGGCAATACGACGTCCAAACTTCATGTACAAATAACAATGCAATCCGAGGGTCGTAAGTAAATTCTCGCCACAATCTTCCGCCGGTGTTGTCCTAATCAGAATCCTATTATTCTCACCATCCCAGGACAGAATAATGTCATTGTTACGCGAGGGAAAATAATAAGTATAGGCCTCGGAAAATACGGTTTGGTAATTCCTTACTAATATCCTATATAAACTCCTAATAAAGAAGTCCATATCACCCACTTCAATATCCAAATTGGGTACAAAGGTATGCAGCATAAATATATCATCCGGCACCTTCCCTACCGGTACCCATATTTCCACTCGGTAATCCAAATTATTTCTAGGTATACCGAGATAATGGGGCGGGTAATAAATATTATGTAATCCTATTTCATACGCAATATCAGGATTAAGATATATGGGTGGGGTTATGTTATTCTTAAACGAGGTAACACCATTGGTGGGATAGATATCCCTATTTCCAATATTAGAGACGTATATAACCTCTTCCATGCCTAACGCAACATGCACGACTACTAACCTCCTAGACAGGGACCCGTACATTTTATAGGTAGTCTACTCATTTCGGGCGGATATGAACTAGGCAGGTTAATGTGCGATTCACCGGGAAATGTATATCCCGCCCAAACTGATCAGTAATACGTATAGCCAGACTATCGACAATATTTTTATTCATGGGTTTATACATATGGGATTGCGCTTCACCACCCTCACCCTCCCTACCTCGCTTCATGTTAAAGACACTTAAAATATTCACCAACTGACCAGCAAACCGGGAAGGGGTGATCGCGTCGCAGTATACCATAACGTAATCGATCCCCGCATCCGACCTCGGGTTGTAGGGGGAAGGTATATACCCGTCTAGGGTGTCTAACACCTCATACGTCCCAAACACCGGGTATTTATGTAATGGGTCAAAACCTAGAATGTCGGCCAATCTGTCTCCAAACTTAATGTGTATTGTACAGTAGGGGTCATTGCCCTCCCGAGTACACGAAGCAAAAGTGGTGGCCACTAGGTTTCTTCGGTACGTCGCATCCCACTTTATTATATCATCTTCAGGAAAATAATTCTTATAATGTTCCGGTAGAGCACTTTGTAACTCATTTTTTAATTCTTTATTAAGAACCTGTACTGTGTAAGGCAGGTCACCAGCCTCGACATTACTACGGGGGGCGTACGTATATAACAGAACTTCCTTTTCCTCTTCATTATTAGATGTCCCCCAGCATTCCACCCTACATGTCGGATCATCGACTACCAGACCGTAATATACCTTCGGGTATAGACAGGTAACCAACCCCAATTCATAGGGTATATCCGGGTCAAGGGTTATGGATGGTGAGATTATATTGGTAAAGCCCGTAGGTATATTCTGTGGGAAAATATCACTATTTCCTATATTAGTTAGGTACACCAGGTGTTCCCCGCCAGTCATGGTTGCCTCGACTAACCGTAAATACATACAAAGAGATTATATATACATGTATATTAAGAGGAGACTGAAACATATATATACAATATTCATTTCATTTATTAAGAAAGAGACAGGTTCTCTACTATGGATGGGTCTTGGGATAACAAAGTATAACCACCTTCACATCCTGCCCCGCGAAAGCCCCCGCGAGAGCCTGGAGGGCGGGTACCAATCTTTGCTGCCACGACACATCATCCACCCTGGCAAAATTGTCAGGGATGACCAGGGTACGAACGTGTGCGTAGTTCTGCTCTACCTCTAAACCCAGGTTCTTGATAATACCGAGGGCGTTAAGGACGCGGTCTTCGTTGGTGTCGTGCTTGAGTCCTTCCACCAGGTGCGCATCCTGACTACGCTCCAAATACCCTTGCGCAATGGGGTTTTGGTCCACGGGTTTACCGATACCGTACTGGGTAACGCCAGCCGCCAAAATAGGGCCCCCTCCTAGGGGTGAGGAGTGAAAGATGATATCGCCGGGGCTAGGGCGATGTTCTTTGATGCAACGCTGCAGGTTAAACAGCTGCTGTCTCCTACTAAATACGTCCTCTGCATAGGGGTATGTCTTAAGTAGATCCGCAACACACCCATAAGGTATGAGTGATATAGAGTTAACGGGATACAATAACACCGTCCGTCTATTATTGTACACCTCGTCGGTGAGCTTCCCCTCCTGTATTAGTAAAGGATACGATGCCATCCCTAAGACTGTGGTAAGTGAGACAATGCAAGATGCATATATATATACACACAGTTATATCGATATATGGCGGTCCCCGGCAACCTCACACTTACCTCCTTTTTTATGTGTAGGTAACCCTCCCAGGTACAGGTAGGTAGGTAGGCAGACCGGTATCCGATAGGGCTAATAACTGGTCCAGCCGCGACCACCACCACCACCACCACCACTACCACTACCACCAGTTAGTAGCTTTCTTCCAAAGGTTTCGTTCTTAATTAAAGATGGGGATATATTTGTCATATCGAATAATAATTTAACGAGGGGTTTTTCCAAGTTCGAAAAAGCTACCTTTTTGCCAGTTAGTTTAGAGAGCATATCAGGTATATTGAAACCGGTAAATGGTGAATATAAATTACTCCGATCGTCCCATTCAATAATGGTAGTATTGTTATTTTGTAGTGACTTAATAAAGGCCTGTGCGTAGGCGTGTTGGGTATAGGGTAATCTAGAATATATTAGGTTATCCAAATTAGGTTGTCTGGGGGATAAGGCCACCTTACCCTTATTCGTATTATTATTTATATTTTTACCTATATTAGGTAAAGGTGGTATTCTCGTTACGGTTCGCTTACGTTTTTTTTTTCTCTGTAAATAGTCTTTTCACTACCGGTTGGGATTTTGTAGGTAGCGATGGTATGTTCTTAACCCGGGGTTCGGAATGTTGTTGTTGTTGTTCTTTAGAATATATATATTTCTGGGCCAACAATCTCGGTACGAGACAGTACTCTTTCATCGTGACCCTAATAGACTCGATATTAATGACACAGCCAGGGGATATGGCCCCCCCTCGCCGGGATAAATATATTTTCTTTTTAATATATATAGGGGTTTTCTTAAGTGCCACCTGGTGTAGGTCCGTCCGGTATTTCCTAAGCTTGTGTATAATCTCCGGGTCGGTGGCAAGTTTCTTTTTTAGAAAGTTGGAAATAATTTCACTCAAACAATGAATTTCACTACCTTTTAACCCGGCAATTAGGTGTGACCTTTTCCTAGGTGATAATTGAGCTAATAGGGAGAGGAGGTACCGGTGCTGAACTACCAAAGGAGGTTTATTATTAGTCATACTTTTTTTATGTCACGTTCATTTACCCAGGAATTAAAGGCTGGCGGATACCCCCGCCAAGATACGAAATATTGTTTTACCCCGCGTTTAGTGCGCGTTCGTATTATATCTATCGTATATACTTCGGGTTTGGTAGCGGGTATTAACTCCTGTCGATAGAATATACCCTTTATAGGGTCACCCGCCAGGTCTTTTAGGTAATACCCGGGTATATTGTCGTGTGAAATATCCACCTCACGTACAACAAATATCTCCCTAGTGTTTTGTACTCGATGACCCTTATGGAAAATGAATTGCGTTCGGGCGGTGGTCTGCACGCGTACGGTATCGCCCACATGCAAATAGATACTACGGCGATTACGTTGTGAGGGTCCGTATTTATACATGTACCGGAACTGTCTTTGTACTGCATTTGGATTTTGTTTCATCCTGTGGACGTCAATGGGGGATTGCTCCATACCCAATGACGAATGAGGTGTGGTATTGTAAGTTCTAATAATATCCGGTACCGCATCGACGTACTTCAACGTGTTACGAAGTGTCATATACCGGTGTATTTTCCCCTTTAGCGTTCTTATAAATCTCTCGGCAATGGCACTTTTTGTTTCACGTGACTGTACATTGTATAACCTAATATTCCTAGTCTGTAAATAACCTTTCAAGGTATTGTTCATGAATTCACCACCTTCATCTACCAATATTCTCGATATCCCTCTACTGTATTCAGTGTTTAAGATTCCCTTTAAGGCGTTCATAGTTGTTTGTGCCGTTTTATTCTTCATACAGCACGCTTGCGCGTACCTGCTAAATACATCGACGCAAACGAGTATATATTTTACACCATTATTATGTTTGGCTAAATCCGGCATTTCCGCCAAATCGCAAGATAAAATAACCCCCGGTTTCGGGGCTATAATATGCCTACGCGGGAATTTCTTGCATGACTGTACGTGTAAGGTGTATGTCTCGTTCGATTTTAAATATCGCTTAACATCGTTTAAGGTCACTGTATTATCGATCTCGCGCGCTGCTCTATATAACTTACGGACACTAGCTAATCCGGAGGGTAACTTATGGTTTTCAAAGAGTGTTTGTAACAGTAATTGTTTCGTTTGTCTCGCCATATTCGCCGTCATTACCATTGATATACGCGTTCACACGTATCTTCGTCAACTATACAACTACGCAGTCGTAAGGGTTCTGGCGTTTGGGTGGAAAGGTCGGTTAGTATATTATACCCATAGGGTTGGGATAATACGACCGTTTTGTAGATTTCGACAAACTTTTGCGAGTGTGACTTACCGAAAAATTGTCGGCCCAGGCATTCGATTTGAGCTAGGTCACGATTTTTCATTAACACCTTACGAGCGGCCTATGCGGTTTATTTATGTGTACCGCACAGCGGGGTGTTTTTAGCCAAAATAGGGCTGTTTACGTGATCATTTTCATGCCTAAATAAGACCCAGAACGTAAAACAAGTACCTATCCCTGAAAGGGCATAAACAGAGCTTTCGAATGACACCATAACGATCCTTGTATGATGGATAGTTTTCTTGCAATAACCGTGCAACGCGAGTGCAAAAAGCAGGTAATTCGGTACTTTCAGTACATAATTGAGTATGTAGCGAGTGAGAGAGGGAGGAGGGAGCTGAGATTTGTGTCAGTAGGTTCGCCGCGGTGGTCTGGAGCAGTCATACGCTCGCTAGTCTCCTGCCACCACTTGTCTCTCTCTCTCAGCCACATTACGTGCTGAAATTGCCACTCGAGTTATGTCGAGCGCCGCCACATAGTCCAGCTTTATTTAACTCGACTTATGTTGCTCGCCGCTAAATAAGGGTTAATATGTAGTGAGAGGCATTGAGTGGTATAATCCTAGCATATTTCCCAGGAAAGAAGATGGTTTGTGCTAACTGTATTACCGACAGACGGGCGTGTCGCCCACGGGTGTAAAAGTTAGATACTATTTCCGAGTTGGCTGCCTCCAGGAAATTATCGTCACATATTAAAAGAGTTTCTTCCTTCATAAAGGGGTCGATATCGTCCAGAGGATTAAGTATGGTTTTACTAACGACTAATTTATGTTTGACCGTGGCGTGGTTTTGGAGGGGATGGGTATCTATACCGCATATATATATCTTGACAAAGCACGAGTGATATTTTAAAATGATGTTGTTACATAATTGTAATTTTCCCGAATTGGTTTGTCCAGCAATAATAATGCGTGTTGGGTCACGAAATAAATCTATATCGTCGGACGTGAAGGTACACCTCGTATCCCCGTCCATGATGAACTACCGGTGAAGGGATATAATCCATATATATATATATATATATATATATATATATATATATATATATATATATATATACACACACAATATATATATTACGTATACATATAAATTATATAGGTTGTAGTACACAGGGTGGTCTGCAGGTGGGTGGTATAAAATACTAAAGGTATCTAGGGGTGGTGTTCTTATAAGGTAATTCTAGACAATGGGAAGAGAAAGGGTGGCTTGGACCTGTATAATTATGTAGGTAAGCGGAAACCGTCACCGAGGTCGGGGTGGGGTAGTACTATGTGAATCCCTCTCTCCTTTCCCACGCCTGTAACTGACCTCGGGACCTGTAGTAATACCCTTCCATGTCCACACCCAGAAAGAAAACTGTAGTTTCCCACGCCCATACGGGTAAAGAAAGGCCTCCATCACCCTCCATCTTAGAGTCGGTAGAACCCCCTTCCATGTCCATAACCAGAAAGAAATCTTCTTTAACCCCCGCATCTAAAGGTGTAGAAAACGTCCCACCCGCACCGTTGAACCTGGTTAAGAAAAGGGGTGCTCTAACTGTGTTAAAAGATGATGTCGAGGTGGTTACTGAGGTTAAGCGAGGTGGGAGAAAAGGGAGAAGAAAAGGAATACGGAGGGGTTGTCCAGAACTACTAGCGTAGGTCCTAGGGAGCGAGGTGTTACCGTTCCCGGAGAGGTAAATGTAGGGTCTGGTGGTGGTGGGGGGATTATGTCAGACGGGTTACTGATGGTTCAGGTAGTGTGGTTCTCCCTCATGTTGGTGACTCGTACGATTACTGGGCCGATGACGCCTTCTCTGCCCCGGATGATAATACCATAGCCACGTACACTTCCTCACAGAGTTATTGCCTTACTGTGTGGGGTACTTGGTTGGATATATGTATTACAATTCCATTGACTTTTGTTGTGGGGATCTTGGTTGATTATATGTTTTACAATTGTTTTTCTTTGTTTGTGTTTTTTTGGGGTGTGTATACTATTAGGTATTACTATGTTGTATTATTAGGTTGCCTATATGTATTTTTTGTTTTAGAGTTGTCTTAGGTAGTAGTGTTTTAGGGGTTTATGGTATTTGTTTTGTGTGTAGTGATGAATAAAATTTATTATAAGTGGCATTGTGTTTTTTATTTACCTTTATCAATTGTTGTGTCCCTTTTATTTTGGGTGTTAATGTTTTATTTCCCCTGTATTATCTATATTTAGTACTGTGTAAACACTGTCTAGGGATGTAGGGGTTACCAACGGTGGTTGAAGGTCATCACCTTTAGGGTGGGTTTTTTTCTTTTTTACCTTGTTGAGGTAGAGAGTGAGGGATCCTATATTAGTCTGTTTCTGTATGAGAAGGGGGGAGCACCTGTTACCCGACGATGGCCAAAAAGGATTCTCTGGAAGGTGATCTTCTGAATGCTGGACTTTTGGCGGAAAGTGGTACGCTGATTGTGTTGCAGTCCAATTGTGTAGCCGCCAGGATTCATGTCGGATCTCTCCACGAGAAGTTGGTTCGTAAATTGGGTTACGGGGACCACTACCGCCGAAGGATGAATCAATCCGGTGTCAGTAATCTGGCCGTAGAATCCGACCAGCCCAAACTGGGGACGTTCTGTATCGAGGGGTCACCGGATGGTGATAGTGGTGGTGGTGCCTCTTTATGCTTCCTCTTCGGACAATATAAAATGGGTAGGGTAGCTCGCTTGTACTATCCGCGCCTTTTAAAATACGTGGAGGCGGTGCGGAAGTGGGAGGGCAGGCATAGGAGGACCGCTACATTTGGTGAAAGCTTAGACTGTTTGTTGGATTCGGATGACATACTCAAGTTTGACAAGATAGTGTTCCATAACAATATTGGGTGTGGTGTGGGGGGTGGGTGTTGGAGGACGTATGGAGGTAAAATTGACCGCTTTGCCGAGCTGGTGGAGGAATGTTACCCTGATATATCTACGTATATTATCTCGGAGAAAGTGACTGAATAAACTTCTTGTCTTGTGAATGTGCTTGTTTGTTTATCCATATGTTGTTCTTTTGGAAATTATGTAAAAATGGTTCTACTATATATATATATTTGGGACTTTGTGTGTGTGTGTGTGTGTGTGTGTGTGTGTTGTGTGTGTGTGTGTGAGTTATTCTTATAATATATGTCGATATTCTTGGGTACTGCATAACGTTATGGTTGGTACCATACGGTCCCCCACCACCATCATAGGGGGGAGAGGGAGCGAGGTCCTCGGTCAGTCAGTCTTGGGGGTGTGTGGGATGTGGACCTATGGATATTGAGCTCCACTATGGCGGGGATTGGGTTACCACCTCCGGGTGGTAGGAGCGAGGTCATCGGCTCCTGTGTGTGAGTATGTGTGTGTTTTTTTGTTTCCAGTTTGTGATAGTCGACCACCATAGCTCATAACCTATACCAAAACCGTGAGATCTCAAGATCTCAAGAATGCATTTCTTGAGATCAGAGGTCATGAGTTTTCACGGTTATGAGCTATGGGCGAGACACTGGGTGACCACCATTGCTCATAACCGTGAGATCTCATGAATGCATTTCATGAGATCTTGAGATCAGAGGTCATGATACCCAATATGGGTGAGACACTGTGTGACCACCATTGCTCAAAACCGTGAGATCTCATGACCTCTGATCTCAAGATGTCATGAATTTCTTGAGATCTTGAGATGAGAGGTCATGACACCCAATATGGGTGAGACACTGGGTGACCATCATTGCTCATAACCGTGAGATCTCATGACCTCTGACCTTAATATCTCATGAAATGAAATCTTGAGATCAGAGGTTATGATATCTCACGGTAATGAGCAATGTCGGTCACTCTTTACCTACTCTTGTGTTCCGGCAGCAAAACAACACCTGGCACTGATAAACTCCCCAGTTCATCACAAGACTGGCACTTCTCTTCGCTCTCTCCGGCAACGGGACCTGCCAATAACCTTTCACTAGTTCTACCTTCGTGATAAATGAGGCAGCCCCGATGCGGTCTATGGTGTCGTCAACTCTGGGTAATAGATAGGCGTCTGTCAGGGATAATGCACCCACACTCTTGCAATCAACATACACACGGATCTTGCCACTTAACTCAGGTTGCAAACTCACTGGCAACGACCACTCACGAAATCCCTTATCCCTCAGACCCTTTTTCCATATGTAGTCTAGCTCTGCTTTCATAACAGGCTGTCGAGCAGGATTTATACGGTAGGGAATTAACTTGAGCCTTGCACTATCTCCAGCCTCCATGTCGGATTCTACCCCGTATATCAGGCCTGGAGAAGCAACAAACATGCGGACGTACTGCCACAGCCTAGTAAACAACTTATCTTGAAGCTTAGGAACAAGAGGTTGCAACTTATCTCGAAGAACAACATGCCTAGTGCCCTCCCACAACCCAGCCGAGACCACAGCTTCTAAACTATAATCTCCCTCCTTCTCCACCTTCGTCCCTAGGACAGCCAGGTCATGAGAGGGACAATCAGTACCACCTGTGCAGTCACTCCCATAGTTCATAATTGCTAAGGCTTCCCCGCCGATACCGTACATGCGCACCCTCGCATTCCTTATGACTATATATGCCTGCGCAGTATCAGTACCTTCAGCGACATGGCCAGATACAGTCGGTCTATGGTAGGGATGTTGCATCTTACTAGAGCAGCATTGGGAGGCTATGCGACGACCGGGCGCATCCACTCCACAGGCAACCTCGCCAATCTGCTCAATGTCCTTAGTCTGACCACCACCCTTGGCAGCCATGGGTCGACCCTGACCTGACAACCATGCCAAAGCCTTGTCGCCCACCTTGAACCACTGAAACAACGAGGCCAACGGTCTACTCACACTCAAGTGACCTGCCACCGGAAACTCGTGCACTGTATGAGTTGTGAGGCCTGGGTGCTCGGCACAAACAGTGGGATATGAACCGAGCAGGGGCTGGAGCGCTGCACACTGCTGCTCAGGCAGGTGCTCTAGCGCTTCCACAGCCACCAGGCTCGTGTCCCCCGCCCACTGCTCCACCGAGACATGACAATCCCAACTCTCCTCCACCTGAGCCCCACTGCCCCCCTCTCCTTCTCCACCTTGGCCGCTGCAGACCAACACAGGGACAGTAGGCTGCTCAGGTGGTTGCCTCACAAACTCCTTCGCCAGGTTCACATGAAATGCTTCCCCGTCCTCGAGTTCAATAGCGCCGTTCCCACAACTCTCCTCCACCTGGGAACTACTCTGTCGCGGAGAGCCATCACTCCCTACCATGTCACTAGGGGGGACAGGTTCTGGGGCCACTCCGGAGCTCATCTTTGGTGCTAAATCTGAGTCGCCAAGAAGAGCCGCTGGATCAAAACTCACAAAACTTCTCCCAACTTTAGCTTTCTCCTTCCGACCGTTCCTCCGCTGGTCTAGAGACAGAGGAATAGGCTGTGACACCTTAGATGCACGAGATCGGGTGACAACACACGCCATCTGCTGTAATTGACACCTCTCCACCAACTCCTGCCCCTCCCTACTCACGTCGGTCGCCCTCTCGGCAAAGACTAAGGATGGAACCTCAGAAGTAGGCACCGCAAAGTCGTTGCCGAGAAGAAGGTCGACGCCCTCTACTGGCAGTTTCTCTACGATTCCAACATCTATCTCTCGTGTCACACCATCAACCTCCAGCTCCACTCGAACCAACGGGTATGACCGTGTAGCATTAATACCCTGCACCACAACTACCCGTGCCGCGTTTATAGGTTGGCCTGTAATGTTTTTCATCAGAGTCTGGGCTGCACCTGTATCAACGCAACAACTTCAACCCATGCTTGCAACCAGCCTAACTCACGCAGCCACGCTCTCTATGGTCGCAAAAAGCATCGCGGACAGGTTTCGAGCCTTCCGGACATTCCTTCACTGGCTGTGCCTCCGCATCTGACATATCACCCCGGGTAAATGCAGAAGACCTCAGAAACACCCCAATGTTGCTAGCCAAAGACACGACTGCTGTAGGTTGGTTACTAGGGCAGGAACGTGCAAAATGCCCCTTATTATGACACTTAAAACACTGTACTTCACCCTTGGACTTCCCCTGAGGTGGGGAAGGGCCCTGACCTTTCTTAAACGGGACGGTTTTTGGTTTGTGATCAAAATTAGTATCATTGCTCTCTTTTGTTATTAAATGTTGCATCACTGACTCGGGGGGGGTGGAGTGTTGCGCCCCTTGTTAACTGCATCGGTCCGTTGTGCAGACCCGCACCCACGAATCAGCGATAATCTCAGGTCAGCCAACTCAGCTGCCTCTTATAGAGTTTTAGGACGTTTCTCTTTAAGGTTCAAAGTCACGTCGCCGCCTGTGCATTTAAAAAATTGCTCTAGAAGGAATAACTGCTCAAGCTCTTCGAACGTCGTCACCTTCTCTGACCTCAGCCAATTTCTCAAAGCATCAGACAGTTCCCGGGCATGTTCTAGAAAAGTGCACTCACGACCCTTCTTAACACCCCGAAACTTCAACCTATATGTCTCTGGTTGTAACTCGTACGCCCGCAGAACAGCTTCCTTTAATACCTCATAATCGACGCAAGACTCCAAGGGCAACGCATCATATGCCTTGAGTCCTTTGCCAACCAACCTAGAGGAAACAAGGGTTGCCCACTTAACCTCGGGCCATTGGTGCTCCCGGCACTTCTTCTCAAAACGCAGGAAAAACTCGGTGACACCCGAGTCGTCAAATGCAGGGACTAACTTAAGAAGATGCGATAAATACTGATCAAGACCTCGATTCCCAGAACCGAGACGCTGCTCTGTTGACTCCACCCGAGACTTCTCAAGCTAAATGTCTCCACAGTACTTCGTAGCATCAACCTGAAGCTCAGCTTCCCACTGCTGCTGCTGCTGCCTGAGCTCAGCCTCATACTTTCGCTGTACGAGCTCAGTCTCATACATTCGTTACTCGAGTTTGGCGAGTTCGAGCTGAAACAATATCTCGGCAGACAAACTCTGAGGAGGGGGTGCTACTATCGGGGACCCACCCCGTGAGCCACCTAGAGGCATACACAACCGCCAGCGGGCATCGGCCTGCGGGAACGTACCCGGCTCCGGAGCCCGAGGGGGCGCCATGGTAGGAGTCAAGTGGAATGGGGGCTGGGCCGAAGGTGCCCCAGCTCCCGCTCCATCCGAACCCAGCCACCCATCCCCCCCAGCACACAGGCAACCAGCTCACTTCTCGACAAACCGCTAGTACCGGGAAACCCTAAGACCGTGGCTACACACTGCAGTCCGTACCGGTCTAGCCCCGACACACGATCCGCTGACACAGGCTCCTCCAAAAATATCCGAGCATCCTCCTCATTGTTCACCACCCGAACGCCGCTTAACAACTCCACCTTCTCCACCTCCTCGCCTGCTTCCCGTACTGTGTCCTTACTGTGTCCGTCGTTCGACATAGTGTCCACCGGAAATCCTCAACGTTTTTAATAAAAAAGAAGTACCTAAACTCTCATGTAGCACTATTCACTCAAAAAAAATGCTTGAAGACAACTCAAGTGCTATACTACATTGCCAACCAAAATTCTAACGTGTCCAAAATATTCCTCAAAAACAAATGTCCAAAAATCCTGCAATTATTTCTTAGTTCACTAAATCGTAGACTAAGGTCGCCATTTGTTATGACGACTAAGATAAGATACTAGGCAAGGTCGCCATTTGTTTCGACCGGGACTACGAATAACACAAGGGCACTTAATGATTGGACTAGTAATGGGGCACTATGCAACAACGGTACGCTAGATCCAAACCCTCGAACTTATATGCCGGCGAACAAAACACCTATACCCTCCAGAGTAAATCTGCGGTAGCGGGGTATCCTTAACTGGGCATAAATGTACTCTACTTCAGGCTAACCGGCACTGGTATAGCCTGATAACAAACAAGATGCAAGTTACGTTAAAATGCATAAAAATGAATCTATGGAAAGATCAATTAAATCACTGCAAGATTTAATACAATAAAAAGATGCTTTATACAGTTACTCTAAACAACAATAAACTCTTCACTCCTATCTGAAAGAAAGTGAAGTATAGTCCTACCGCATAGACCTGGAAACTTCTGAAGAAAGTCTGATGCTCATAAGATGCTCGTACTAATCTTGAACTATATAAAGGCAGGAGGCAGAACACCACACGTGTAAATCGAATACACTAAAAGATAGGACATATAATGTTAACTGACACGAGAATACTATAAATGCGCAACGGTAGCAATGCTCGACACTAAAAGAAGTACTTCCTCATCAACGAAACAGTCTGCTATGGTTGTGCGGCTCTGCAACAACCTAGACTAATAAATGCTTGTGAATAATAATGCGCACATATCAAAGAGCTTATATTAAATACTAACAAGTGTCTACTCGATTAATAATGTCTAGCTGGGATACTCTAGGTAAGGAACTGGGGTTGAGCAAGACAGGCTCGTAGCCTAGCGCTGTCCTTAAGACTGCATCCTTTAAGTTACGTTAATTGACTAGGGTGCTCTCTCGATAGATCCAGATCACAAGTATCTGGTTCTATCCTGGCGACCCTCTAAAGACAAGCAAAGAGGCAGCCAAGTGTGGAACTGGTACAGGCCAAAACCCTCAGTCAACACAATGCTGCACTCGCAAAGGACGCAACCCCGACTACCACAGGACCGGTCGAAGTTGTGTAGGTATAGGTAAACCGTACACACATCGGAGACAACGACTATAGTTACATTATCCCAGTCTAGCATTAAATAAAAGAACAGAAACACTAAATCAATAATGGAGACACACAAAGTTCTTAACCTATACTAACTAAGAACCCTCAAACCTATTCTAAGTACATGTAAATATATCTGAGGACGGCGCAAGCAATACAATGGGCCGGCTATGGAAACTGTATGCAGAACCCAAGGGGAGTGTTGTGCAGTTAATAAAGGTTAGAGTATGGAAAGAGAGAATCGAGTGAGAGAAACAGTGGTAAAGGGGGTGATCGGGAGAGAGTATGCAAAGGGATGTTAGAAGCATGCGCGCCAAGCCTGTCCTGACGAGGACAGCTCATGGGCACCCTCATGGAGGAGGTAAGTTACACAGGAGCCCGCAAAGGCGCGATGGTCAGCCAATCACAGGCCGAGACGTCACAAGACAGCAGGCGCCACACGACACCGCCAGACACGCCGTCCAATAGTACCTCTTCGCTCTGAAACTCTTTCTCATTCCCACGCTGATACTATTATCACTACTGTTGATATAAAATATAACCCGTTGTCACAGATGAAAACAAAGACCACCACTGGACTGTCTGTGACAATGCGATTACTAGGAAAGAAAGAACAACATTCTCTGATAACTGTAGCCCATTTCGATGTCCCTGGCATGCGCTAGTGGCTAACGAGAGGCGATTCTGCCAACGCTGGTAGACGTCACACATTATACCTTTTTCATACAGTTTAGTAAGGCCTTGTTGGAGTTAAAAGGGTAAACACTGGCCCAAATCGACCCTCTGACTTCCATATACCCTACGTAATCTGAATAAAGTCGTCTTATAAAAGCCAGAAAGCAAACATGAATGCATCATTGTTTAATCTTAGGGGTAACAACAGAGGATCCTGCCAACAGTTAAGGGGGATGGGTTTATTTTTTGGTCGATTTTGTCGTATATTTATTATGTTTTTAGTTTCCTCCCTATATATCTCCATCAAATTTATAAAAAATAAAAACATCCCAATTCGAGATTAATTTGTACAGTTTTCATAGACAAATGTCATGGCCTCCACAATTACAGGCTCGCTATTGCTCGCCAGGAAATATATCTACACCTAAAGGGCACGAAAAGTATTAATGTTGATAAATAATTGGGGTAGAAGGTCTTGAAATCTCAAAACTAATGGTGCAAACATCTTAACATCTCAAAACTAATAGGGATACGCATGAGAAAGAAAGGGGACCTGATGAATGGCTCATCTTCTCTTTTAAGGTAAATGGTGGTAATAGGTCGGTGTGTGTGGGGGGGAGGGGGGGGGGGGGAGGGGGAGTAATATTCTTGTTACATTCCGTATTATCAACTTTACAGAACACGATGACGCGTAATTATCCAGATGATGTCTAGCTATTATCTTGGGAATTATACACACACATGCACCCTAATCATGGCTAACCCTTTCAGTACCGGTGACATTCTTTTCATCATATGCTGGTAACTATTAGACGGTAGTTAGTTAGGTTAGTAGTAGGTTAGGTAGTACGTCTTGAATTTTAGAGGCTACACACTATTTTAATCATTCATTTAGCTACCATATATCCTCCCTAAGCCTCACAAAATCGTCACAACATAGCAAGAATAAAATTAAGACGTTGCAGGTAGAGAAGGGGTTAAGGCTTTCATGAATGTTATAAAAATGTTCCTTGTTTGCTGAATCAAAGTTTTAGACTTGCATTTTGATACACATATAAAGGTGATAAATACCTGACTGGCTGATAAATATACTGATCGGTGGTATTATGAGAAACAAAACGCGACAGATTGTATATCCTTGTTATTGTGACTCTTTACTGTACTGTACTGGGATCACATTCCTACATCAATCATCTTAGTGGTTTATACATAGATAGATAGATAGATAGATAAATAAATGGATATGCACGCGCGCGTGTGTGTAATTAGGTAGGTTAGAGAGTAAGGATGGTATCACAAATCTACAAACACTGAAAACATGTATATATGTATGTATATACTCAGACACATACCCCATTGCTGGGGGGTGGCCCACTCGAGACAGAAACCTTTAAAGTTCCAATTCTTAGGGTCCGGGACCACTTTCGCGTTCCCTCACCCATTTTTGTCTAGTTGAGTAGAATAATTTTACAAGGGTAGGAGGATTCCTAGCATCCTGCCCCCAGAAGGAAAAGTAGGACAGTGAAAGAGACAAGCAGAAATGGCTAAGGTTTGGTAGAGGATGCCAAACCTAATGCTGGATAGGACCAGCCCTCACCTCCCAAAAAAACATTGTGGTGACAATAGCTTCTCCAGCAACACTAAGCAGTTAAATTATACCCTGATAATGTAATGCAGGTTAATGTGCCGATATATCACGTGTTGTGTTGTTAAGAGCGGTCTTTGATGAATTATCAAACCCACAATTAATGAGACCGTTCTTCAGACGTATATTGTGTTTGTCTTTGACCCCGCCTACCTTCTCTCTTTAAGTTCAGTACTTCACACACACACACACACACACATTTAAAAATAACAAACTTTCATTAACTCAGAGCAGTACTTAAAGAAACTGATTGGAGCTATTTGAGTAACAATAATGACAACAAATTCATGGGAATTTTCACTACCTGCGCACTACGAAACTCGTTCTGGTGTCATTTTGAAGCTAATTTGGCTGAATACATTTAATTTCGCTCATTCAGGAGTGCCTGAATGAGCCCTAATATAGCGGAAATATGCCCTCAGCGTAAGTGTTAAACATCGCCTAGTCAAACACCTCGCCTTAAACCCACAACTGATTGCATTTGTAAATGAATTACCTTTTTCTCAGATACATTGTGTTATGTTATTAACCCCTATTGTTCCCTACTAAAATCTCCTAACCCTGCCAAGGACATTGGTGTTAACCTTAATTCGCGGCGACAGTCATATTACAGGAGAGAGAAAATTGGCCTATCCTGTGGCACCTGTCATATGTCGGGCGCCATTTTGAGGCTATTATGAGCGCTGAGAGAGAGGCCCGGCGTTGGAGGGACCATAGGCGGGCTCCAAACGCTCGCCACAGTGTGCAGGCGCACACTGAAGCCCGACATATGGCTGTCTCACTCATGCGCTGTCTCTCACACATCAAAAAAGGACAATATTGCCGCTATTTTACCGATCTTCCCCTTCGTTTGTAAGATCGTTGCAAGATAACCAGATGTACAAGATTGATTCAGGTGTCATTGGAAAGCTCTATCATCGTCCTTTCACGGATATATAATTGTATTACGCACTGGCTCTTGCTTATGCATGAAAAAGAGCATGGCATGAAGGTAATTTTCGGCAAATATACCTGCATGGCGCTACGTTGATATACACAAGATACCCCGTCAGGATTGTGTTAAGGTAGTGCTTCCCTTTCCAATTGTTCCTTACCTACTCTGAACCACTGTTGAAGACTTTGAACAGTAGTGATTTAGAGGGCAAGCAACGTCGAGGGGTCGCTAGACCTGTTGTTCCTTGACTTCCTTTGTACTCCTTTGTATTCTCTCTCTCATCATTACAGCGTTGGAGGTCATTGAGGGAGGGACTACCAAGGGGAATAATTTGCACACGTAATGTAACGAATGTTGACGAAAGAGATAGAGAGATATAAAAAAAACAAAATATCCCGTTGATAGGCATGCTATAAACTGCTATCCACAAATATTATTTACTATTAGAAAGACATTAAAGTATCAAGTATATCTCATAACTACACGTGAGCTAATAAATGTTTTAAATACTCCCAGCCGGATCGAACCTCCGACATTCAGATCGAGTATCCAAGCTTTTAACCCACTATATAGCGGTTTTACCCATTCAGACTCATTAGACGCAGAGGTTGACAGATTAGCAATAAGAAATAGAGTTCTGTCACTCTTATAATTACCTCTCCAACATTAGTTTTCTGCCCACAGCTAACTCTAACTAAGACAACTGCAGAGGTTGAAATAACTAAACTAAAGGTTTGTAAATACCCCTGATGGTAATAAAGGCTTTAAAGTATCCCTAATAGGCTCAAAATTGCGTCATATGTCGGAGAGGGTTAAAAGGTTGGACACTCGTTCTGAATGTCGGAGGTTCGATCCTGGCTGGGAGTATTTGAAAATTAAATTATATATACATATATATATATATATATATATACTGTATACATAATTATTCATATATATATATATATATATATATATATATATATATATATATATATATATATATATATATATATATATATATATATATATATATATATATGTATGTATATACTCAGGTACATACCCCATTGCTGGGGGTGGCCGACACGAGACAGAGCCCGAACATAAACAATATTTAAAGTTTCTATTCTCAGGGTCCGGGCCCACTTTCGCGTTAACTCGCCCCTTCCTCTGTCTCGTTGAGTAGGATAATTTTACAAGGGGAGGAGGATTCCTAGCCCCCTGCCCCCATATATGTATATATATATACCGGTATATATATTAAGGAAATGGAGAAATCCTAATTGGAGAAAGTGTTCCATTTCAAATCATGTTGTAGAACCCATATTCCAGAATACCATACCAGAGTAGCCGCCTACTATGGAATACGGGTCCTACGACTTGGTTTGAAATGGAATACGTTCAATTCAAAATATGTTATTGGCATGAACGTTTAGCTTACAATATAGGCAATGGATATAACACAAAAATGCAGTTCATGGCAAAGAGGGCTGGATACCTGTTGGTATATTATGCCCTCAGGGTCATTTACATCAATATATTTATGACAACGGGAAAGTGTTAGTAAAAAGAAAAACCTAATAATAATTACACATTAAACTATGCTATCACATAATTAACTCATCCCTTGCATGATTATGACGCATTTTGACAGTTTATTCTGGATATCATTAGACGATCTGTGGGAATTATGAGGGTCAAGATTATCTCAGTCAGCCCTAACATCGAGACATAATAGATAGAAAACAGGAGAGAAATGCGTCATCGGATCTTCTATAGGTTAACGGGGGATGGGTGGTTTTCCTAGCACCCCTTCTCCCTCATGTTTAGCTACTTTAGATTTGAGATATCTAGACGTTCGGCTCATTAGTTTGGCGATTTAAAGGTTTGTATTTTGTTGTCAATTTTCAGACGTTTCATGCAATGTTGGTGTCGATTTATTCATGGTGAGCGATAGCGAGCCTGTAATTTAAGAGAATCAAGGCTGGGACATGTTTCTATCGAAAAATGTACAAATTTATCTTGAATGGGGTCTTGGGGGTGTTTTGTTTTTAAGGTTGATGGAGGTCTAAAGAGAAAACTATAACATTAATATATAGATCAATAAATAAGCAGATAAATACGCCTATCCCCACTTAATGGAATGTCGTGGAATTAATGTTGCCTACGGTACATCTATTCAACATCACTTAACCCCTTCTGTACCGGCGTCGTCTTATTTATGTTGTTCTATCTATATGTTGATGATTCCGTGCAGTTTACAAAGGGTCTGTGGTAATAAAAATGGTTAAGTGATGTTTTAAAGCCTGGTAATTGTTGGAAGTCCTTTTTATACTGAATAAAATCGTCTAATACTAGCCAGAGTGAATTAAATAAGACGGCACCGGTACTGCCAGGGTTAGGATTGTTAATTAGTATAATGAATAGTGTAACCAGGGGATATAATATTGTGCATAAATAATATCAAGGGAGTAAAGGAAAGCTCATAAAATATATATTAATATATCGAGATATAAGATAGCTTAGATATACTCCTAACTGGTTATAACTGAGTTAGTGTGGGTTATAAACTCAGTCTGGAGACTTAGGCTAATAGAGGTTATGGGGCTGTCCACTAATAGGTATATGGGTTAGGTTTTAGGTACAATATTGACTTGGCTTCAAATAAGTCTTAAGAGTGATGGGAGAGGGGTAAATAACAGGAGAGGTAAAAATGTGTAACCTTCCTTGTTTCAGAGCCCTGGCTGGAGCGAATGTCTTGCCTAGCTCCTACTGAGAGCAAGAGGCAGTAGCTATGAGGATTTGTAATGTCAGAAAACTGTAAATGGGTGGAACTGGGTTTTGTAAAAAGAGCACACACATTATGTGGTGTCTAAAGGGGAGAAGTTCTTAACAGAAAGTGTTTACCAAGGGTAAGTATAAACAATTTAAGTAAACATACCAGTGTGATCAGTATAATATAAGGATTAGGAAGGTGAGGTTAAATATGTGATTAACTAAAGGGGTTAGTAGGTTATACTTTATAATAGGGTGTAATACGTATCTAATATCATATTGTATATATATATATATATATCCGTAGAGTGTTGATGGAACTCCGTAAGGTCAAATATGACAGTTAAAGTGACAAGGAGTGAACAATAAGAGCGGGCATATCATATAAGAGTGAGTCTAGCCTACATGCTATACAGTATATATTTAAATTAATGTAATATACTGTATATGCTACAATAGGTTAAGTACCTCGTCTGCTTGAATACCTGAACTGACATTCAAGAGGTATTAGTTAAGTAGGTTACAGGGAAATCTCATTAAGAGAGAGGGAGAGAGAGAGAGAAGAGTTAGAGAAATATAGTTAAATAGATAGATTGATTGATTGAGAGAGAGAGAGTGAATGAGAGTGAGTCAAGGGCAATGGAGAAGGGAGAAGAGGCAAATGATGGAGAGAGAAAGTTGGAAAATAAGGGAGGATAGTTGTGTCAGTAGTACAATACAGAGAGACACAACAAAGGAGAGGATTGTAAATAAGGGAGGATAGTTGTGTCAGTAGTACAATGCATAGAGACACAACAAAGGAGAGGATTGTAAATAAGGGAGGATAGTTGTGTCAGTAGTACAATGCATAGAGACACAACAAAGGAGAGGATTGTAAATAAGGGAGGATAGTTGTGTCAGTAGTACAATACAGAGAGACACAACAAAGAAGAGGATTGTAAATAAGGGAGGATAGTTGTGTCAGTAGTACAATACAGAGAGACACAACAAAGGAGAGAATTGTAAATAAGGGAGGATAGTTGTGTCAGTAGTACAATACAGAGAGACACAACAAAGGAGAGGATTGTAAATAAGGGAGGATAGTTGTGTCAGTAGTACAATACAGAGAGACACAACAAAGGAGAGGATTGTAAATAAGGGAGGATAGTTGTGTCAGTAGTACAATACAGAGAGACACAACAAAGGAGAGGATTGTAAATAAGGGAGGATAGTTGTGTCAGTAGTACAATACAGAGAGACACAACAAAGGAGAGAATTGTAAATAAGGGAGGATAGTTGTGTCAGTAGTACAATCCAGAGAGACACAACAAAGGAGAGAATTGTAAATAAGGGAGGATAGTTGTGTCAGTAGTACAATACAGAGAGACACAACAAAGGAGAGAATTGTAAATAAGGGAGGATAGTTGTGTCAGTAGTACAATACAGAGATACACAGCAAAGGAGAGAATTGTAAATAAGGGAGGATAGTTGTGTCAGTAGTACAATACAGAGAGACACAACAAAGGAGAGAATTGTAAATAAGGGAGGATAGTTGTGTCAGTAGTACAATACAGAGAGACACAACAAAGGAGAGAATTGTAAATAAGGGAGGATAGTTGTGTCAGTAGTACAATACAGAGAGACACAACAAAGGAGAGAATTGTAAATAAGGGAGGATAGTTGTGTCAGTAGTACAATACAGAGAGACACAACAAAGGAGAGAATTGTAAATAAGGGAGGATAGTTGTGTCAGTAGTACAATACAGAGAGACGCAACAAAGGAGATAATTGTAAATAAGGGAGGATAGTTGTGTCAGTAGTACAATACAGAGAGACACAACAAAGGAGAGGATTGTAAATAAGGGAGGATAGTTGTGTCAGTAGTACAATACAGAGCGACACAACAAAGGAGAGGATTGTAAATAAGGGAGGATAATTGTGTCAGTAGTACAATACAGAGAGACACAACAAAGGAGAGGATTGTAAATGCGAGGGAAGAAATGGACATTTATATACTTATAACAGAGATAAGAAAACAGATTTAGTTATACAGTATACAAAGAATATCACAAATTAAACAAAGGAAACACATATGAAACATAGGACAAGTTGTATATCAAAGGATGAGATACATAAATCGACAGTTTAATAGGATAACAGAATAGTTGCACTCAAGATCTGGTGAAATACATTAATAACCAAGACAGGAAAATAGGTTAATTGAGAAGACAGGACATAAGTATGAGAGGTAAATAAGAATTATGAATTTGAAAGAGGAATATACTGTACATTTGTGTGCGAGTTATATAAACCATAGAAAATAAAAACTCCTATACGTAATCGTATTATTGTGATACAGTTTAGGAAGGTTCACTAACTTGACATACCTTGTAGAATGCATTTACAATATTTAGCGCAAATGTGTTCAATTGTCATGAACATAATTGTATTAAACACTCATTATATATGCTGTACAATGTTTCTTTTCAGCTGACGGCAAATTGAATCCCTTAGCAGCTAATGTATCGGTACTTAATGGAAAAATATGAACTTATTATGGCTCTACATCATATTATGACCAAGTAAATATAATTAGCACCATATTTCACTACAAAATCTTCAAATATCTAAAGAATCTTGATGGGAACTGCAATTTACCGTCAGTTGAAAACAAAATTTGATAAAAGTTATGTTACAATTTATGTGTCTTAGATTACACTCGAGAATTTGACGGTGTAAAAGTGAATACCTTATGAAAAGAGAGGAAGAAAAGGATGGCTAAGAGAGGGATCCAATGAGTGTGTGTGTGGGGTGGGTGGGGGGAAGGTATGATGAGCGCAGAGAGAGGGATCCAATGAGTGTGTGTGTGGGGTGGGTGAGTGTGTGGGGGGAAGGTATGATGAGCGCAGAGAGAGGGATCCAATGAGTGTTGTTACGACCTAGGTGTAAATATATCAGGGCTCTTATTCATTGGACTAGTAATGGCATAAATGCTACAACGGAAAGCGCTAGATCCAACCTCTGATGTATATTCCCAGTGAACAAAGAACACAAATACTCTCCGAGTTCTATATGCAACAATAGGCTATCAAACTCTCAATAAATGTGCGTCTACTCTAGGCTTAATGTTATGTGAAAACAGCCTATTACTACCTATAACCGAAGGTGCTTGGTTATGGTATGCAAAGTAAGGTGGTAAGAGAAGTTACAGCTTACGTTACTTTAATCAATAAATGTCAGGCACTCCTGCATGAAAGAAAGTGCACTAAAGTCCTTCAACACCAACAAGGAATCTTCTTTAAATGTTAGATGCTATAAAGATGCTCGTATCGGAAATGGAACCCAAAAAGGCAGGCAGCGGAACAATGCTCGTGCAGGCTATGCACCCAAAAAGGCAGAATATATAATGCAGTCGGAGCCAAGAATATCCTAAACACTACAACAATAATAATAATCGCCACAACAATGCAGTATTCCTCTCAACAAAAAGAGCCTAAGTCGTTTGTGTCTCAATACATCAAACTAGGCTTCGAAATGCTTGTGTAATCATAAATGGGTATGCATAATAAGAGTACTTGGTTTAATTTACTTAATGTCTACTATGATTGATAAAGTCTAGCTAGAGTCAATGATACGAGATACTGGTGTGCATGGCATGCCGCATTGCCTAGTGTAAATCTCAAGTCTGTGCGTCAAATATTACGTTATAGTGAAGGGTAGCTCTCTTGAGAAACCTTAATACCGAAGTATCAAGCGTTCTCCTGGCGTACCTCAAAGAAAAACAACCGAGCTTAGAACAGTGCAGAATGGTATAGGCAAAAAGCCCTCATTCGTGCATGCTCTACTCTCAATGGCACACAGACTAGAATTTACCCAATCAACTCCAGTTCTCAGGTATGTCGTGCAGCTTTTAACCCGGCAAGCGCGATAGGCCTCACGGAAGGCTTCCTATAGGGAACGCGATAGGCCTCACGGAAGCAGGACCATAAAAAAAGCCTTCCATAAAAAAAAGGGCCTATCAAAACAAAGGAATTTGTCTCTAGGTGAGATAATTCCCCTCCAGTACTCATCCATGTAAATCTCACCCCACCCCCCCCCCCCCCTCCCCACCTTATTCCCCCCTCCCTCCCCTCCTCAATTATCACCTATTTTTCCTCTTATTATCATAATTTATCGGTTATTTTTCTCTCCCGCGATAATGTAGCACAAGTGGGTTGCATAAAAGATCGTTATGCAACACCCAGACACCGGCACACACCGCCCCGCTCTTCTCAGTTGACTCCCAGACAGCGAGAGGGGAAGGCTGCCTGTCTCTCTCTCTCGCCTGAGATTATGACCGGGTGGCCAATATCTTCGTTTTTCACCACCCAAATGCTTTTCCCACTTATGTTAGCACTCTTGAAGGTTCATATATACATCATATATGTAAAATAAAAGCATACCGAAAACAAATAATGGTTTATATTGTAAATATAACGAATTCTGTCAGAATCCAGGGCTAGAAATGCACAAATAACTACCCTAGCACCTACCTCTATATCGCGCTTGTCAGGTTAACTAAAGCCTGCACTCATCGGAAACAATACCTTATAATATTAGACTCCTAGTCTAGCATTATCTAATCCAGCAGAACACTAATAATTATAGGAAGCGGTACGAAACAATATAAATGCCATCCAATACTTCGTGATCAACTTATCTTAACAACTAAACATACATAGTTTATAATATCAGACCTTAACACATAATACAACTGGCCAGCATGAAGCTGATTTTGAAGAGTTAATCAGAGGGGGTATAATATTAATAAAAGGTGGTGAAAGATATGGAAAAAGAGAGAGGTAGGCAGAGGAAAAGATTCTCAGGTGCAGAGCGGGTAACAGGTGTCCAGGGATAAGAGAGATGCGTTCTAGAAACCAGATCTGAGGGAGAGAATGGCGAGGGAACTGTATAATTATACTCGCACTGGCTCGAGCCGCGTGGGAAAAAAGAGGTAACAAGTCCTCTAACCACTAACAAAGTAGCTAGCAAAACAATACGTCACCATGCATGGTAAAGAACTCCCTCAACCAATCCCCGCAAGGCAGCCAGCCGTGACGTCATCGAGCGGGGCAAAAACACTACGCGCCCCCTCTCACTCTGTTCTACTCTCTCTCTCTCTCTCTTTGATCTTATCATTACTAGTTAAGGATAAAACATATACTTTACAATTAAATATATAAAGCCTTAACATGGATGAAAACAAAGAGCCTTTCTGGACTGCCCATGACACGAGCTTTCATATGAAATAAAGCACACAACAATACACAAACTGTAGCCACATCCACTGTCCAGGCGATCCTAACGAGTCACTGTAGGACAAGCCATGCGGTTCTAACGGAGTGGTTAACGTCACAGTGTGTGTGTGGGGTGGGTGGGGGAAAGGTATGATGAGCGCAGAGAGAGGGATCCAATGAGTGTGTGTGTGTGGTGGGTGGGGGAAAACTATGATGAGCGCAGAGAGAGGGATCCAATGAGTGTGTGTGTGTGGGGTGGGTGAGTGTGTGGGGTGGGTGGGGGGAAGGTATGATGAGCGCAGAGAGAAAAAGAACGAAAGGGGGGATGGGCGTATAGGCGGGATGGGCGTATAGGGGGGATGGGTGTATAGGGGGGATGGGCGTATAGGGGGGATGGGCGTATTTATTTGCTCATTTTTGTATCTTTAAATTATTTTATCAGTTTCCCCCTAGGCATCGATGAAGCTTAAAAAACACCACCCAAAACCCTCCTTCAAGATATATTTGTACATTTATCGATAGAAAAATGTCCTGGTCGAAGGCCGGTTTTTCTTAAATTACAGGCTCGATATCGCTCGAAAGGAAAACATCGACACCGAGAAGACTCGAAAAGTCTAAATATTGACTAAGAAATGAGGCGAAAGGTCTTTAAATCGCCAAACTAATGTGCCGAACATCACATGCGTCCTTGTATGGAGTATTGGTCACATGTGTGGGGAGGATCCTCTCACACCGCACTTCTAGATAAAGTAGAAAGGAAAGCTTTTCATATCATTAACTCCCGTCCACTCACCAATTCTCTGCAATCTCTTTCTCTTTGCCGCAATGTTGCATCTCTCTCACTATTCTATCGCTACTACAATAATCAGTGTTCCGCAGAGCTTTCCCAGTGTATACCACCTCCTCTACGTAGGGTACGTAGTACTCGCCTTGCAACACAATCCCACCCCTACTCTGTGCAACTCTCCAACCCAAGAGTGAAACACTATTCTCAGACTATCTTCTATTCAACTGCTGAGCTCTGGAACTCTCTCCCAGAATCAGTCTTTCCCTCTTCCTATGACTTAAATTGCTTCAAACTCCGTGTGTCAAGGCATTTTAGCTGGAACGTCCCTTGATTTCGGCCCTGTCACTCTTTGAAATCTGGGGGAGGCACTCGCTGCAGGCAGTTATGCCTTTTGTCTCCCTCATTCACATAGAAAAACAAAAAAAATATATAATCTGCCAACAAATGGGGCTAAACATGAGGAAGAAGGGGGACCAGAAAAACGGCCCTCCCCCCTTAAGGGGATAGTAAGGCAGGAGAGGAGAACTGAATGAATGGAACTTGATTTCTTTGTCTGGGAGCGAGGAGAGAAAACCGTGTAGCGGAAAAATAATAAAAAGTCAAATGGAAGAAAATACATGTAAAGAAAAAAAGAATGAGTCGTGAAGCTAAGGGGAGAGAGAGAGAGAGAGAGAGAGAGAGAGAGAGAGAGAGAGAGAGAGAGAGAGAAACATGTATGCTAGGGTAAATATGGGAGAAAAACAGAACATTAGAGTAAATATCGTGGAGGGATACACGACAGCTAAAAACGAACGGAATTATTGTACAACTGCCCACATCAGTTATGTTTCTCGTCGTGATATTATTATATGAAAGTATTATAGTATGAATGAATTGCTGGTGGGATATCTTTTAATTATCAGCCGTCTATTCAGATGAACAACCACTGCATAAGAAACTACACGGGTAATTCAATCATGCGCAGTATAACTACACTGGTAATTCAATCATGCGCAGTATAACTACACTGGTAATTCAATCATGCGCAGTATAACTACACTGGTAATTCAATCATGCGCAGTATAACTTCATGCACTAGATGACAGAGATGAACAGAACTTGTATGGGCAACTGTACAAAGAACATTCTGTTAAGGGGGTAGTACTCGCTCTTTATGGACCCCCTTCTCCCTCATGTTTAGCATATTAGTTGGGAGGTTTTAAGACGTTTTTTCCATTAGTTTGGCGATTTTGAGACCTTTCGTCCCATATCTTTGTCAATATTTAGACCTTTCGTGCCATTTAGGTATCGATTTTTTCCTGGCGAGCGATAGCGAGCCTGTAATTTCAGACGGAACCGGCCTTTGGCCGAAACATTTTTCTACCGAAATATTTACAAATGTATCTTGAAAGGGGGTCTAGGGGGTATTTTATGAAGCTTGATGGAGGTCTAGCGAGGGCACTCAAAAATAAAGAAGTAAATAAATAGTATAGCCCAAAGAATAAGCACTACCCCCTAACGGGAATAATGCCGTTGTTAGCGGAAGGAATTACATAAGGGTGAAATCAGTATATATATATATTTGTTTTTAAGAGACAATGAACGGAGGAAGGAAAAACACAGATAAAACAAAAAGGTCCATGTGCCTAAAGGCATCCTCCATTCATAAAATGTTTGTAACAACTGGATTTAAACATTTGTAGATTGTAAGTTTGTGGAAAGCAATTCGAGGGAAGTGAATTCCAAAGAGTAGTAGCTCTGGGGATAAATGAATTCTGATAAGCAGAAGTTCTGCATTGTGGAGGAGAAAGTGTAAATTCATGGGCGCTCTCAGCTGCCCTAGTTCTACGGGGAAAGATGTGGAGAGGCGGCACAATTGAAGCAAGTTCCTCGGAACAATTGCTGTGAAAATATCTGTAGAATAATGCAAGGGATGCAACGTTTCTTCGTATGGATAATGTAGGAAGGTCCTGTGTGATTGCAGGGTTATTGATTAATCTAATAGATTTATTTTGAATTATGTCCAACTGCCTCAATGCAACCACTCCACTTCCACCCCACAGAGGTGAACAGTAATCCATCTGAGAACGCACATGACTTTTATATATCACGGCCAACTGCTCGCCAGTGAAGAATTCTCGAACTCTGTACAGGAGTCCCAGTTTTTTAGAGGCATTCTTAGCAATGCTTCTAACATAATGTGTCCAGCTCAAGTTAGTAGTTAATGTTACACCGAGAATGTCAATACTAGGGGAAGTGGGAATATTTACATCATTAAAAAATATATGGGAGTCAGTGAGATTCTGTCGGTTAGAAAATTGAATGTATTTGGTTTTCTGTGCATTAAAGGAAACTAGATTATTTTGTCCCCATCCATTAATTCTAGAAAGGTCCTGGTTCAGAGAAATTGCAGTGTTTATTTTTGAATTTATAAGATCGGGTTGGGTGAAAGAATTGGTAAATGTGAAGGAACTGTGGAGTGTTGAGTCATCTGCGTAGGAATGTATTGGATTATGAGTGGTAGATATGAGATCATTGATATGAATGAGGAACAGAATTGGGGCCAAAACTGATCCCTGGGGAACACCAGCATTTATTGAGTGAAATTGAGAATAAAGGCCATCTACCATAATACATATTTTTCTGTTATGAAGATAAGAAGAAATTAGTGGAACTAATGATGCAAGGCCGTAGTGTGACATCTTCGACAATAAGGATTGATGCCAGACTCTATCAAATGCCTTTGATATATCCAGTGCTATTGTATGTGTTTCACCATGTTGGTCTGTAGCTTGGTTGATTTGATGCGTAGAAGGCAAAGCATGTCTGCAGTTGATCGACATCGTCTAAAACCATATTGCCTATCACTGATTAATTTATTATTCTCAAGATGCTTAATTATGTGATTATTTAATATAATTTCAAAGACTTTACCAAGAGTGGAAGTTATAGCTATTGGTCTGTAGTTTGATGGATCTGAAGAGGCACCTTTTTTAGGAACTGGATGGATGTTTGCTTCTTTCCAGGGTACTGGGAAGCATGAGGTATGAGTACACAGACGGAACAATTTTGCCAATACAGGAGCGAGCATCAAGGAGCAATTCTTAAGTACTATTGGAGGAATTTCATCTGGACCAGGAGCCTTATCTACTGTGAGATTCTGCAAAATAGTTTTGACATGCCTGGTGTGGATCTTAAGTGAGGGAATTTCAGGCGAATTAAAATTAAGTACAGGGACATCTTGATTTATTTCATCTAAGGTTGAGTTGGTGGAGAAAATATCCGCAAGAAGGTTAGCTTTACCTCGTGGGTCACTTACAAGATTGCCAGTCGGAGATTTTAATGGTGGAATGGATGAAGCAGTAGTGAAGTTGGATTTAAATGAGTTAAGAGTAGACCAAAATAGTTTGTTATCATTTGGATTATTTAGAAGTTTATTTGCCTGCTTGTGGAGAAAGTTTGATTTAGTTAGGTTTAATACAGTTTTGGCATGATTTCTGATGTTTCTAAAGTAATTAAAGGCTTCATGAGTTTTTGATCTTGTGTATGCATTGTAGGCTATTGCTTTTTGTTCAGTTACTCTAGCACAATTATGGTCAAACCATTTAGGTGAATTAGATCTTTTACTGTACTTTTGATGAGGAATAAAAGTTTCCATTCCAATTTTTACAAAATCTTGTATGTGGCTCAAGGTGGAGTGTGCATCATTAGAAAAGAAAGAGGTCCAGGGAATATCAATAAAGATACCTTGATGACCCTCCCAGTCTGCCCTATCGTAATGCCATTTAGTCACCAAAACAGGTTCAGAGTGGGAAGGTGTGGTAGGTGATAGACAGGTGGCCTGTATCAGACAGTGATCAGAAGATCCAAGCGGGGACCTCACTGTAACATCATAATTTTCTGAATTGGTTGTTAAAAATAAGTCCAGTAGGTGGGAATTATGATTAGGATTATCTGGTACACGGGTGGGTTGGTTGACTAGTTGAGTGAGATTAAATGAGTGCAAATAGCTCACATTCAAGACCAGCATCATCAGTCCTGGCTGAATGAGTGAGCCATTCAACATTATGGACATTAAAATCACCCAACACAGTGATTTCAGAAGAAGCATTTAAGTTGAGGACACTGAGTTGTGAGGACAGAGAATCAAAAAGACTTTGCTCTGGAGGAGTATTTGGGGAACGGTAGATGCAACATATGTATTTAAATTTACCAGCAGAAATTAATTTGTATATAGAATAATCAAAATAGGGACAATTGAAACTAGTAACCTCCTCCAGGGCAATTTCAGATTTTGCGAAGCAACATACACCTCCTTTAGGTCTGAAATTTTGGAGCAGTTGATAACCTGGAAAATTAAATCTAGACGTGTCAGATGTGGATGTTACTTGAGTCTCTGTCAAAAAAGGAGAGTAGGGGATTCTGCTTGAAGAAATTGGTGTACAGAATTGATGTTAGAGTGAAGTCCCCTTATATTGCTAAAGAAAAAGCTGCACCGACGAGCAGCTTTGGGACGTTGCAATGCTCTTGACACAGTCGCATGATGACGACCGGGAGGGCCCTGTGTCAATGACCCAACCCTGCCGGGGGGCATATTTCCGAAGTCGAGACTAGTATATATCATAGGGGAAATTAGGACCAATCAGAGGCCGCAGTGGTAGTGACGTCACCCACAAGGGGAGGAGCCAGTCTGTCTGTCACTCTCTCTCTCTCTCTCTCTCTCTGGGTGAGGAGCCTGCCTCCTCTCTTTGGTTTCTCTCTCTCTCTGGTAAATAGAAGTAAGTCACCTAGTATAACAAGTTATTTCATATATTAACTACATTAAGGATACATTATGATTGTGCTATGTTATGGTTATGAGTAAATAAGAGTAGTCTACCGTATTACGCGTATTGCACAGCCATGGACAGAAATTCCTTAACAATTTTAGAAGGCACAATATTATTTCACTGGCGAACTATATTGATTCCTGTGACACTTAAGCAGTTAACCTGTGCTGATAATTTCAGGAAGGAACTTAAGTCACTCATATATCTAAAGGGTTATATATACAGTATATACATAGCCTATACATTACTTTATTTTTAATGTCATTACACATTAACATTATCAGATAGTACAAAATAGTTAATGGTTTAAGTGCATAAGGTAGAGCCAAAGGCTAATTAGTAGGCTATATAATTATACGATACGTGTTAGTGAGTTGGGCCTAGGCCTATAGGCTACTTAGGCCTTATAATGAGGAAAAACCGTACTAAAAATCCAGATGGCGCTGGGGGTCTTATTCAAATGACTATCGTGTGTGATACACCATTGAGGTGTTTGATGGTTTTCGTGATATAAGAGGTTTAATACAGTTCTCAACTATCTATGACACATAGTTGTGTAGTATATTTTTACTAGATTCATAATATGATGGTTATATACTCTTTAATGCAGTGAATATATAATAATTAACATAATTTGATACATAAATATCAGCTTATTGAACAAGAAATTTAGTTTCATCTAATGTGGTGTGATAGGCTGGGCGAAATTGTAATACTCATTGAAGTATTGCATTTATTTCTTTTTTAGTTACTAACAAATACGTGTTTCAGTAGAAATTGGCTGAACATACGGTATTATATTCTGTAGCTGTAGAATTTGGCAGGTTGAATGTCTGCGCCTGCGCACTATAGTTTCTTTCCTACAAAACTAGCTATCGTGCGCTTTTAAGTTACCAATTTATAATCCACTATCAAATCGGGCAGCTAAATATGTTACCGGTCATATTTCTTATTAGACCAGTGACAGGAAATCAATCAATGTGAATCAGAATGTCATAGAACACAGATGCAGCAAATTACATACGTGGAGATGCAGGAAATTCGAAAAAGATGACAAAACAAATTACAACACTGCCTTTTCCACGGGCGACTGTTTAGGTCGTCAGCTGACCGCGGCGGGGATATACGTACACAGTGTTGCCAAGGTCTTCTTTTGTTCGCACCATTGGGCTAGTTAGGATTCGTTCAGAAGCGTAGATTTGCGAGTTTCCATTTCAAATGATATATTCTTGATTTACAGTGTGATGGGGTGGATAGCCTCTGAAGTATTATCCTAACTAACTAACATTTAGGAAAGCGGAATTGGGCTGGTTCTATATACTATTAAAGTTGTAGAGGTGTCGAGTGTTGAGTAGCCTATAGCTAGGCTACATTTCATACAAACGTTCATCATGGCTTTCTGTTGGTTGTACTATACATGTATGGTAGCCTATGTGGTGGTGACTGTACTATACATGTATGGTAGCCTATGTGGTGGTGACTGTACTATACATGTATGGTAGCCTATGTGGTGGTGACTGTACTATACATGTATGGTAGCCTATGTGGTGGTGACTGTACTATACATGTATGGTAGCCTATGTGGTGGTGACTGTACTATACATGTATGGTAGCCTATGTGGTGGTGACTGTACTATACATGTATGGTAGCCTATGTGGTGGTGACTGTACTATACATGTAGCCTATGTGGTGGTGACTGCATAGCCTAAGTGATGTTTGTGAGGGGGGATTGGGGGACATTGATGCAGATTTGATGAGTGCATGATGGATAATAATGTATGTGGTATTTCATTATATTTAAATGCTGTGACACGTAGGCCACTACTCATACAGTAGGCTATATGGGACTAGGCATAGTTATATTTGGGGAACTCATAGTATCATGCACGCATGGCTGTTAAAGATAAAAATATCAGAAAATGTGTGTGATAGGATTAAAATAGCTGAAATTGTCTGTTGTGCGGTATTAAGTGATTGGGCTACTTTTGGGCGAGTTTGGAGATGTGATGTGCGCTGGCAACCTTGGAATACACACACACACACGCACGCACGACACAATCTATAACTGAAAATTTTACCTTTATTAAGACTATAATCCACATTATATAAAGATCTCCATCGTGAGAAACAAATATCTACCACCATTACTGCTAATGTGCACATAGATGCACAACTAATGTCAAATTTAACAAAGTAAGTTAAGTGGGGAAGAGATGTTTACTGTCCGAGAAGTTTCGTATAATGACTATTATGGGTAGCGAACACTGGCATCAATTTATTATGCGCTTGCCAAATCTGAAACTAGATTATAATTGTATAATCTAATATCCAGTAAAGTGGCTAATGACGATTATTTTATAAGTTCATCTCGAGTTTTTATACATATCATTTTAATTTTAGGACATGGCTACCTATCTATTAAAATATTAACAGGAATATTTTTCGAATGACTGCCATGTGTTTTTATGGGCCTAATCAAATATGTTTTATTAATCATAAATACTTTGTATATTGGACAATGTACTGAATAGAATGTTAGAGTAATATGTCTGTAACATTCATGACTATAGAAATCCAGTGATATTTTGATGACTGAGATTTTAAAAATTCAATTCACTCGATGGCAACAAATTTAGGTTGGTGTGAACCAAAGGCGGGAAAAATAGCAGACGAATTTTGTATTGTCCCCCATTAGGGTTGGGTGTGAAGGGGATCTGCCTTGTGTGAGCCAATCGACTTTCTGTAGACTCCCATTTTCTTGTATTCTTATGTATGACCGCTATTTCTATATTTTGCTAAATATTACTTTTATTGTAGTCGATATGTTATGATGTGACAATGTTAATGAATATTTATATAAGTACAGTAGTGGTTAGGGCTACTTGAACACCTCTTAACCCCATTATTCCAGGGCGGTACAATATTGTACTGCCCTCGGTACTTTAAGCCAATATAATATGTCATTTTTAAATAAAGCACAATGTTACAAATAATCCTGATCAAGACACTGGGAACACAACAAATAATGATTTAAGCAAAAAAACAATGAGTTCAATCAGCCTGTTCTCTAATATTAACGATTTTTATCGTGAAAGGCGCTGAACATAAAGAAACCATACGATATGAAGTGAGACATTTGGCATAAAGGTTACACTCACCTGTAAGGTTGGACTGTGATTCCAGATGTACGATGAGATATAATTGTGAATTTTGTTATTCCCTTCATATCAATCTATCACTTTCTCTCCTATCATTGATCTTTACTTATTCCCTTAGTCTATGTCGCGATTCAGCCACCCCCAGCTATGGGGTATGTGCCTGAGTGTATACATACATCCATACATACAGAGATACATCTGTAGGCCTACATCTGTAGGCCTACATACATAATATTATGGAATGAGATCATTACATATGCGGAGAGAGAGAGTGAAAAGTGACCATTTATAGTTTATTTACGTTGTGCATGAATGTAAATTTAAATGATAATGATAAATAAAACAAGAACTATTTGAAACAATTTAACTGTCTAAGGAGAACTGGCAACACCCTCCTCCTCAAATCTTGGGACGAAATATGCCAGAATCGCAAAATTTTCATTGTTTACTCATTGCTTTTCAAGTAAAACTATAATTAATGGGAATAACATATTGTACTCTGGATGCTTATTTAATCTAGACAGATACTATGCGAATAAATATTGATAACTTGTTATACTAGGTGACTTACTTCTTCTATTTACCAGAGAGAGATAAACAAACGAGAGGCAGGCAGGCTCCTCACCCAGAGAGAGAGAGAGACAGACTGGCTCCTCCCCTTGTGGGTGACGTCACTGCCACAGCGGCCTCTGATTGGTCCTAATTTCCCCTATGATATATACTAGTCTCGACTTCGGAAATATGCTGCCGGGGGTGGATATCCGAGGGACCACCAGGTTTGCTCTTAACAATTGTACTGCCATATTTATTGGGTAAGGTGTATGGTGTTACATGTATGATATGTAGTGGGAAGAGTAGTGTTTTATGGATAGAGGATAGCAATGTAGGGCAATGTCGTGAAGTTGGATGTGTATGTTATATAAAAAGGGTTTTCCTGATACCCCTGATGTGTGAGGCAGAAAGATATGTATCCAGCTACCAAGGCCTGGGAGAGAAAATGGAATTCAGGCTATTCCCCGAGTCTCCCGAAACCTTGGCGGTAGTACAATGGACAATTAAACAATATATTTCAACCTCTGCCAACTTGGAGAGCTTGGAGTTGGTCCTCAATATATGTTTTTGCCACACACACACACACACACACACACACACACACACAGTACAAAGAAAGCTACAACCGTAATACAAATGTCAACATCAAAGGGACTCCGGTATAACAATAAAGTGTCTTGTTTTGGTTTCCGCTCCGGTGGCCAACATCAAGAGGACTTATTGGCTTCTCAGGGATATAACCAATTCATAAAAACAAACAAATAATATTCAAACTATATTTCATATTTACTTTAAAATTAGGTCTGTGTTATTAATATGGGTTCGAAGCAATCCACACTGTTTCAATAAACAAATGTTGATTTACTTTTATTTTGTCTATGCGTATGAAGGACGCAAATAGGACTAGTATGTTGTTACCCAAGTCCAGAAGAGTCATTTGAGACTAGTTTGACATCTCTACCATGGTATACAGTTTGGGGCATATATCAGTGCTTAAGAACCCTTATGGAAAGTAATTGAAATGGGGCTGCCAAAGCCAATGTAGAGTAAATCTATGATGGCCCAATATCAAATGTTGATTATATTGACGATTTGATTGCATGTGCCAATTTTGATACTTTTATCACAAAATGCACAATTCCCACAAACTCTGCCACCAAGCCGCTACACTATAGTAATATTACTATGATGGGGCTGCTTAGTTCCCAGTGCTAATGTCTACCATAGGTTTCTGGTGATGGCACCCATGTTACTACTAAGTTGGTTGTCTTTGAGTGGCCAAGGATGCAGCAATTTGATGTCTTATATATTCTCCGAGACCAATGGTAGCGTTAGGGGTGTTTACAAGCTGCTTAAAGTATCCCCAATAGGCTCAAAATCGCGTCATATGTCGGAGAGGGCTAACATTGATAACGAAATGGACCTAAAGGTGTTAAAATCGCCAAACTAACGAAAGGAACGGCTTAAAATCTCAAAACTAATATGCTAAACATGAGGGAGAAGGGGTCCTGAAAAATCGATTAGTACTCCCTTAAAGCATTTGTTACCATCAGGGGTATTTAGAAACCTTTAGTTTAGTTACTTCGACCTCTGCAGTTTTCTTTGAGTTAGCTGTGGGCAGAAAACTAATTTTGGAGAGGTAATAATAAGAGTGAGAGAACTCTATTTCTTATTGCTAATCTGGCAACCTCTGCGTCATAAATGCGTGAAAGCGTTAAGACCTATCATGCCATTTATATGTCGAGTTTTTCCTAGTGAGCAAAAACGAGCCTGAAATTATAAGAAGAACCAGCCTTTGGCCGGGGGGGGGCTAGGAGTTTTTATTCTATGTTTGAAGGAGGTCTAGCGAGGAAACTAAACAATAAATGAATACATGAATTATTAGACCAAAAAAAACAGCAACTAGCCCCTTAATGTATGGTGTGTATGCGTGTGTGTGTGTGTTTACAAAGGAGTACAAAGGAAATCAAGCAACAACATAAACTAGCCCCTTAATGTATGGTGTGTGTGTGTGTGTATACAAAGGAAATCAAGCAACAACATAAACTAGCCCCTTAATGTATGGTGTGTATGCGTGTGTGTGTGTGTGTGCGTATACAAAGAAGTACAAAGGAAATCAAGCAACAACAGAAACTAGCCCCTTAATGTATGGTGTGTATGCGTGTGTGTGTGTGTGTGTATATACAAAGGAGTACAAAGGAAATCAAGCAACAACAGAAACTAGCCCCTTAATGTATGGTGTGTATGCGTGTATGTGTGTGTATACAATGAAGTACAAAGGAAATCAAGCAACAACAGAAACTAGCCCCTTAATGTATGGTGTGTATGCGTGTGTGTGTGTGTGTATACAAAGAAGTACAAAGGAAATCAAGCAACAACAGGTATAGTGACCCTTCTAGGCTGCTTGTCCTCCAAAACACTGAGGATCAAGTGTCCAAACAGTGGTTTAGAGGGGGTAAGGGAACATTGGAAAGGGAACTACTGTCCGTGGCAGGATTAGGAAGTTAGTAGGGGACAGATGGGTTAGTAACTGAGGGGAGGATAAAATAAAGTTATTCATTTACAAACGCATTCAGTCGCGGGTTTGATGCGAGATATTTGTCTAGGCGAAGTTTAAATGAATCAACGGTGCTGCAGTCTATAACATCTCGGGGAAGCCCGAGAGAGAGACAGAGAGAGAGAGAGACTGCAAGGCCAGCTCTTCTTCACTGATTCATAATACTATTTTCTACGCCCCAGCTTATTTAACCCATTCTGTACCGGCGACATCGTTTTATTTGTTTTAGCTATATTTATATGATTTTGTGCAGCTTAAGAAGGATCCTTGGTAGTCATAAGGGTTGTTGTTGTTGTTGTTGCTGTTACCCAGGCTGCCTGGCCGAACAGCCCCAAGGCCCCCAGCAAGGCCAAGGCCATAACCGAGTGCCCCCACAGAACCCTCCCAGCATACCACAATAAAGCCTGGGTGACCGAAGCCACTCCATGGCGGGGAGCTGTGGAGGGTGCGGAAATGCCCGGGAAACCAAAGCCCCACCCAGGGCCCTGTGCCCCTCAGCAATTATGAAGAGAAAGTTGAGGGGCAGAGGAAAAAATATGACGCTCTGGCTTCCAATCCGCCAACCTCTAGGTTGGCAGATTGGGAGGTCAATCCACGGAAGAGACGCCGTCACTTGAGATCTTGAAAATATATAAGTAAAAGGAACAGTCAGAGTAAGCTATGGGTATGGCAGAGATTGCTCAGTTCTCACTCTGATAGACCAGCCCATCACCACGTGACTAAAACCAAATCCTCTCAGCATCAGCTAGGAAAGGGCCTAGAAAGCCGCCTTTGGCGGGAGGATAGCTCCCCTATTTCAACCCCTTTCGGGGTTGGGCACCCGCCAAATCATAAGGATTAAGTGATATAGTTCGAAGCCTGTTAACCCCTTATTAGCGGGGCCCGACTTAAGTCTGTATAGTGAACACCTGCCCAAAGAGCAGAGCCCGACTTTAGTCCGTGTGCAATTTTGGAGCAATATTGCCTCTGAGAGAGAGACGAGCGGTGGGCGGAGCGTAGGTCGGGCTCTGACCGTTCGCCACGGGTCCAGCGGGCCTACTGACGTTTACTCCACACACATCCACCCTTAATTAAATTGCAGAAACAATTTAATAACAAACTAGAAGAAAGTACATTTAACGTTACGTTAATTAATACAACTAATCACCCCTGCGTGAAAGAAGGTGAAAGCAAACAGTCCTCAAAACATCATACCGGTAGACAAGATGCGGGGTTCTAAACTGCATGCGGCTACTGTAGGATCTGATGCTTAGCAAAGAAAGTACGTTACGGATTTAGAGAACTCTCAACTCATAAGCAGGAATAAATACTAGTGATAGGACCTACAGTGTATAATGACATAGGTATAATTAAATAAAGGCAGCAACTCGCAACATAACCACATACAGGTGTGCTTCTCACTCTTAGTCAGGCAAGCCTGCTCGGACAGAGTCTCTAAGCCACACCCTGACTCACAATGCTCACAAAAACGGTAAACTGTGGCACAATAACAAGCATACAGAAATAATAAACCCCTAGCTGTTAATCTGCCAGGTGGCAGAGGTCTAGCCGGAAGGATATAGGCTTCGGATACCCGGACTGAGCCACCTGCTCTAGCCTAGGGACGTTCCCAAGTCTGTGCGCCAAATTACTCTAATTGAAAGGGTGCTCTCTTGAGAGACTCAGATCCCAAGTATCTGACTCTCTCCTGGCGACCCTAAAACAAAGCAAGACGTGCTAGCACAGTGCTGAGTGGACTAGGCAAGGGCCCTCACACAACACAACACTAGACACTCAGGGACACAGACAAGAAAATGCCCCCAGACTCCCACGGGTATCCTAGTAAAGTCGTGCGGGTCCACAGGACTCGCACCAGCAGACTTTACTTAAAGGATCGCAAAAAGCCTCCCCTCCGGTCTAGCCCCTGCTAACCTGGCACAAGAACACACTAGCAAGCATGAAACCACCAAATATGAGACAACAAAAAAGCTTCCTAGGTCTCATTAACAATTATATCTCTGCATAAGGCCCAAAATCCTATCTAGTTATCTGAGAGCTCGTCGTTAATACAATAATAGATATAAGGTCTATCAAGGGATGGGATAATTAAATAGATTGGTGAAGTAGTGGAAGGAAGGTATACAAAGTAAGAGAGAAAGTTTCTAAGTGGGGTTGAGAGGGATAGATATCAAGGGGGTCCGAAGGGTACGACAGTGAGGTGAGCTCTGAGTCTTGAATCTGTCTGGACCCCGCCCTAGGCATGCAGAATACATCCCAGGCTTGGCAACACTCAACACATTTGCCGGGTCAAAATCATCTACCCCGTGCGTGAGTCGAAACTAAGCCTAACGTTGCGATCAAATGCATATGGCAACATCAGGCTCGTCCCAAGCTGGACTCTCCGCGCGAAGCAACGTCCCCCAGCCGGACTCTCTCTCCCGCTCGTCTCCTCCCACTCTCACTAGACTTACATCTTATATATTATAATGAAACAATCAACTATCGAGAATAAAATATACTAAGATGCGTTGGTTAAGAATAAGGGCAGCTACAAGCTGTGAAACAACATAAGAATATCCCAGACATTAGTTACATTGTCGTAGGATATATACTAAGGAAAAGCAGGCCGGCCGGCTACCGCCAGCCGGTTTCTAAACGGCTGGGCAGCTGACGCGCGCGCATGCCCGCACGTGGCTACTATGCAGAAGCGTCACACCTCCCCCAAGATATAAGACCCTTGACTAAGTTCTTCATATCTAACAGAAAGCTTCTCATAGTACCACACACTGTTGCGACACAAGGCACTATATATCAAAAAAATAAAGACTGTTGCGCTCCACCGAGCAAGTTCAACTAACTTAGCGACAATAAGCGAAAACATTCAACTTAGATACTGCTACAACATCTTATACAAAATTCTACACGTTATAAAAATAACAAGTTTTTATAAGGTTTTTGCTTTTTTAACTTTTTGTTTTCGGCTGAACTACAGTGACAGCCTATTTTCCTCCACACTCAACCCTCAATCCTGTGGCAGTCTAACCAACATCATCCACCCTTGATAGACAATCCGCTATCACGTTATCAGAACCGGCAATATGGCGTATGTCCAGATTATACTCCTGAAGCATGAGTGACCACCTGGTCAGCCTCATATTCCGGTTATGAAACTGATTCAAGAATTTCAGAGGGTGATGATCGGTATAAACCACTACGACTGGTCCGAAAGCAGGAACATATACATCGAAGTGCCTGAGCGCCAGCACTATCGCCAGGAGTTCTTTTTCAATTACAGAGTAATTCCTTTGTGCACTATTGAATTTTTTACTGTAAAAACTCACTGGATGTTCGATACCTTCATCATCTGTCTGTAACAAGACAGCCCCAGCCCCTATGCCACTGGCATCAATCGCCAGCTGAAAAGGTCTGCTGAAGTCCGGGGCCCTGAGTATGGGGTGGGTACATAACAGGTGTTTCACCAAAGAAAACGCCTCTGCACACTCAGGAGACCACCGGAACTTCTTGTCCTTAGCTAATAAGTCAGTTAAAGGTGCAAGTACAGTCGAATAGCCTTTGATGAAGCGACGATAATAGCCTATCATACCTAGAAACCGCATGATTTGTTTCTTAGTCGTAGGATGGGGAAACTGATCAATGGCTTTGATCTTTGTCTGTGGAGGGCACACCTGAACCATCCCCACCTCGAACCCCAGGTACAAAACTGTGGCTTTGACAAAATCGCACTTACCCAGGTTTACCACCAAACCTGCTTCATTCAGTTTATTAAAAAGCTGTCCGATGTGAGCACAGTGACTGTTAAAATCCTCGTCGTATATTATGACATCATCTAGGTACACCGTACAGTTGGGAATGTCGGCTACAATGTCGTTCATTAATTTCTGAAACGTTGCAGGGGCATTTTTCAGCCCGTATGGCATAACATGGCAACGATATGTGGCACCGTCCACCACAAACCCACACACCTCTCGCGCTCGCTCAGACAAGGGCACTTGCCAATAACCCTTAACAAGGTCTATCTTAGTGAGGAACTTGGCCTTTCCTATCTTATCCACACTGTCGTCGACGCGAGGGAGAGGGTAGGCATTTGTGTGGGTTAAACCATTCAACCTGCGGAAATCTATACAAAACCGCACCTTGCCATCTGGTTTGGGCTGCAGTGTGACTGGGGAAGTCCACCTTACTGCACCCTCAGAAATCAGCCCACGTTTCAGCATATAATCCAGCTCTTCCCTAAGTGCTGGTAATTTAATAGGGGGAACACGGTATGGCACTGATTTAAAGGGCGGGTGGTCCCCAACATCGACATCGTGCACCGCTTGAGTAGTGAGGCCAGGATGCTCTGCGAAAACAGCTGGGTTTGAATCAAACAAGTGCTGCACAGCTTCACGCTGTTGCTCAGGCAGGTGCAATATCAACTCGTGAGCCACTTGTCTAGAATTCCCCGCCCACTGATCCGCGGAAACATGACAATCCCAATTATCCTTTCCCGCAGCTTGACTGTCCCTTCCTCCTTCTCCACCACGATCGCTTCAACTCAACACCGGGACAGTGAGAGGCTCGGAGGGGCGCCTCACATACGCTTTCATCAGATTTACATGGCAAAGTTGGTTCTTTTTCTTACGATCAGGAGTAGCTACTAAATAGTCGAGATCAGAAACCTTCCTTACAACCCGATACGGACCAGAATACTTGGCAGACAAGGGGTGTCCCACCAGAGGCAGTAGTATCAGTACCTCCTGATCTACTTCAAACTCCCTCAGCTTCACCTTCTGGTCGTATCTGTCCTTCATCTGAGCTTGTGAATTCTTAAGGTTCCGACCTGCTACCTCCAAGCTCTTTAGCATTCTCTCACGGCTTTCAACTACATACTTTAGAAGCGAGCATGGCTTTGTGACTCCCTCCCAGATCTCCTTGACTATGTGGAGGGGCCCCCTGACCCTGTGTCCAAAAACCAACTCGTTCTGGCTAAATCCCAAGCTCTCCCCAGGTACTTCTCTCGCAGCAAATAAAACGTATGGGAGACCTAGATCCCAGTCCTTCCCCTTGTCCATGCAATAACACCGCAACATACTCTTGAGAGTCGAGTGCCACCTTTCCAAAACTCCCTGACTCTCGGGATGGTAGGCAGATGACACCACAGACACTATCCCATGTTGCTGCATGGTCTGCTTAAACAGAGCAGAAGTAAAATTGGATCCCTGATCAGACTGGATCTCCTGAGGGTAGCCATAACGAGAGAAATAGACAAGTAGGTTTTTGACAACAGTCTTAGCCATCCCGTGCGCATGGGGTAAGCATCTGGATACCGTGTTGCTACATCCATTACAGTTAGTAAAAATGTATTGCCGGCACTAGTGGGGGGCAATGGGCCAACCATATCGATAACTACTTTGCTGAAGGGCGGCCCAATGACAGGGATGGGTTGTAACGGGGCTCTCGGGATGACCTGATTGGGTTACCCAACAACTTGACAAGTGTGACACTGTGACACCCATGACACGACACTCGCCTTTAACCCAGGCCACCAGAAAAGCTTGCTCAGATCTGCCTCCGTCTTATGTGCCCCCAGGTGCCCTGCCAAAGGCACATCATGAGCTAATCTCAATAAGCTCTCACGGCACACCCTCGGTACTACTAACTGGTCCACTAATCCTGACCCGCCATCCCACTTTTTCTTGGGATCCTGATGTCTCCGATACAAGATCCCCTCGGACAAGACAAAATCACCAGGCTGCGCATCCCCATCGCTCTCCAGTTCGATAGCACCATTACCACACGCCCTGACTTCAGGATCTTCCAGCTGCAAGGAACATATATCAGCAGGTGCGAGATTATCCAAGTTCATCTTAAATCATTTATTTCCACCTCCAATGTCCCGCGAGCCATCCTTTCCTCACGCTGCGCATAACGATGCTGTCACAGAGTCTCTTTCTGCCCTGCACCTGCACTAGCGGTGACAGGCCCCGGGGCCTCTCCAGACTCTAACATAGGTGCCAATAATGAGTCACCAAGAAACACTGCCGGCTCAAAACTCTCCAATTGACCAACACTTCCCGTTTTCTTGTGAACTTTCCTCCGCGGTTTGATAGACTGAGGTGGTGGCTGCAAGGCTCCGGATGTCTGAGAACGTGTCACAACACACGCCATGGTTTGTACGCTACACTTCTCAACCCACTCCTGTTCCTCCCTACTAACGTCGGCCGCCTTCTCGGCAACGACCAAGGGTGAAACCTTAGAAGCAGGCACCGCAAAGTCGTTGTCGAGGAGGAGGTCGACGCCCCCAACAGGCACGTTCTCTACAATTCCGACATCCAGCTCCTTCGCCACACCATCCACCTCCAGCTCCATCCACACCAGCGGGTAGGAATTCGTAGCATTGATCCCCTGAACTACCACCACCCGAGCAGCGTTAATCGGCCTACCAGTAAAGTTCTTTAACACCTTACGAGCGGCCTATGCGGTTTATTTATATGTACCGCCCAGCGGGGTGTTTTTAGCCATAATAGGGCTGTTTACATGATCATTTTCATGCCTAAATAAGACCCAGAACGTAAAACAAGTATCTATCCCTGAAAGGGCATAAACAGAGCTTTCGAATGACACTATAACGATCCTTTTATGATGGCTAGTTTTCTTACAATAGCCGTGCAACGCGAGTGCAAAAAGCATGTAATTAGGCACTTTCCCCATACAATTCCGTATATAGCGAGTGAGAGAGGGAGGGAGGAGGTGGGATTCGTGTCAGTAGGTTCGCCGCGGTGGTCTGGAGCAGTCATACGCTCGCTACTCTCCTGCCACCACTTGTCTCTCTCTCTCAGCAACATTACGTGCTGAAATTGCCCTATGTCGAGCGGCCACATGTCCAGCTTTATTTCGACTTATTTGCTCGCGCTAATTAAGGGTAACAAGGGCTGCACGCAATACTTAACTACTCGCCTTTCGCCAGCCCACCTCACAAAACCATGCCCTCTATGACCCCCAAAGACGTCGCGGACAGGGTTCGAGCCTTCCGGACTCTTGAACACAGGCGGTGTCCCAACCTCTGACGAACTACCCTTGGCAAACTCAGAAGATATAGGCGACACCCCTATGCTGCGAGCCAATGACACAACCTTGTTTGGTGGCTTGTTCGGACAAGCATTTGCAAAGTGGTCCTCCTTGTGACATGCAAAGCACTCTTTACTCTTTTGTTTCCCTTGGGAGTGGGAGGTACCATTAGACTTCTTATACGGGACGGTATTTGGTTATGTTCAGTTTTTATTGTCAGTGCTAGATGGTTTTGTGTATTTAGTGTATCAAAATTCTGGGAGGGGGAGGGGTACGATCCTTTGCACCGACTCACCTAGCTGCTGCTCACCCTCGAATTAATGACAGTCGGAGGTCAGCCATTTCTGCTGCCACCTGGAGAGTTCTAGGATTTGTTTCCTTTATATTTAATGTCCCCGCCTGTGCACTTGAAGAACTGCTCCAAGAGAACCAGCTCACTCAACTCCTCAAAAGCAGCTGCCCTCTCAGAACGCAGCCAATGTCGTAGTGCATCAGACAAGTCCCGGGCGTGTTCTAGGAAGGTACTATCCTTGCCCTTAGTAACACCCCGAAACTTCAAGCGGTAAGTTTCTGGTTGTAACTCATAGGCCCGTAGCACAGCCTTCTTTGGCTCATCATAAACTACACAGGACTCTAAAGGTAGTGCATCATACGCTTTAGCCCCTTTCCTAGGAGTCTTGATGAAACTAATGCTGCCCACTTTTCCTGAGGCCACTGGTGTTCCTGACACTTCTTCTCAAATCGCATAAAAAACTCAGCCACACCTAATTCATCGAACACAGGAACTAGTTTAAGCAGGTGCGACAATGATTGGTCCCGATGTCTGTTACCTCCCCCAATATTTCGCCCTGTTACCTCCACTCGAGATCTCTCCAGCTCCCTGTCAGCCCGATACCTAGTAGACTCTGCCTGCAGTTCAGCCTCTCGTATAGCTGTTCTCTCTGCAGCCTCAGCCTGAGCTCTAGCAACCTCAGCCTGCACACTAACCTGTCTTTCGGCGGCCTCAACCTGAGCTCTAGCGGCCTCAACCTTGGCCATCTCAAGCCGAAACAACAAATCTGGAGTCAACCCTTGAGGAGGGGAAGGTGCATTTAATGGAGAGGGTCCCTGTGATTGAATTCCACGCTGCCATTGACTATCAACTTGGGGGTATGTACTAAATTCAGGCACCCTGACGTTTGATATGGGGGTAGAGGGAAGGCCCAGTCGCCTCTCCACCCAGGTCTCTCCCTTCTAAACCCAATATCAAAGTCCTCAGCTAATCTTTCCTCATGCCACTTAAACCCTGGTGACCCTGAAGACCTGCCACACACTTTAAGCCATACTTATTCAGCTTCAACACCCTGGCAGCGGTAATGGGCACCTCTAAAAATCTTCTAGCACCCTCCTCGCTATCGACTAGCCACTCCACAGGTCTTTCTCCCTCCGAACCCGTATTCGTGACCTGACCCACCACTGTGTTCTGATGTATTAGACATGTTTGTGTACTGCAGTAATTATCACGGTTATAGAATGTGCCTTATCTCCTATGCAAGTATGTATATACTAATGTTATTTAAAGTCTTTAATGTGGTATATTGGTTGCTCCAAAAAAAAAACTCTATGTCCACTGTATTCCTCTAATCATAAGGAATCTCAAAACAAATGACCACTATATTCCTCTGTTCATTAAATCCTATGCAAGGTCGCCATTTGTTACGTCCTGGGATATATAAACACTGGGCTCTTTCTATTGGACTAGGTATGCGGCAACAAGCAACAACGGAACACGCTAGATCCAACCCTTATCTATAACCCAGGCAAACAACCACCCTAAACCGTCAAGAGTCCTGCCTGGACAACGAGGTATCCTATGACTCGGTTACAGGGTGCACGCACTATAGACTGCTGATAGTCAAGCAGGCTATATAAAAGATCACACAATTAAGTGACTTAAAGCTTCAAGGAAAAGATAGATAACGGAATTAAATTGCAGAAACAATTTAATAACAAACTAGAAGAAAGTACATTTAACTTTACGTTAATTAATACAACTAATCACCTCTGCGTGAAAGAAGGTGAAAGCAAACAGTCCTCAAAACATCGTACCGGTAGACAAGATGCGGGGTTCTAAACTGCATGCGGCTACTGTAGGATCTGATGCTTAGCAAAGAAAGTACGTTACGGATTTAGAGAACTCTCAACTCATAAGCAGGAATAAATACTAGTGATAGGACCTACAGTGTATAATGGCATAGGTATAATTAAATAAAGGCAGCAACTCGCAACATAACCACATAAAGGTGTGCTTCTCACTCTTAGTCAGGCAAGCCTGCTCGGACATAGTCTCTAAGCCACACCCTGACTCACAATGCTCACAAAAACGGTAAACTGTGGCACAATAACAAGCATACAGAAATAATAAACCCCTAGCTGATAATCTGCCAGGTGGCAGAGGTCTAGCCGGAAGGATATAGGCTTCGGATACCCGGGCTGAGCCACCTGCTCTAGCCTAGGGACGTTCCCAAGTCTGTGCGCCAAATTACTCTAATTGAAAGGGTGCTCTCTTGAGAGACTCAGATCCCAAGTATCTGACTCTCTCCTGGCGACCCTAAAACAAAGCAAGACGTGCTAGCACAGTGCTGAGTGAACTAGGCAAGGGCCCTCACACAACACAACACTAGACACACAGGGACACAGACAAGAAAATGCCCCAAGCCTCCCACGGGTATCCTAGTAAAGTCGTGCGGGTCCACAGGACTCGCACCAGCAGACTTTACTTAAAGGATCGCAAAAAGCCTCCCCTCCGGTCTAGCCCCTGCTAACCTGGCACAAGAACACACTAGCAAGCATGAAACCACCAAATATGAGACAACAAAAAAGCTTCCTAGGTCTCATTAACAATTAAATCTCTGCATAAGGCCCAAAATCCTATCTAGTTATCTGAGAGCTCGTCGTTAATACAATAATAGATATAAGGTCTATCAAGGGGATGGGATAATTAAATAGATTGGTGAAGTACTGGAAGGAAGGTATACAAAGTAAGAGAGAATGTTTCTAAGTGGGGTTGAGAGGGATAGATATCAAGGGGGTCCGAAGGGTACGACAGTGAGGTGAGCTCTGAGTCTTGAATCTGTCTGGACCCCGCCCTAGGCATGCAGAATACATCCCAGGCTTGGCAACACTCAACACAGTTGCCGGGTCAAAATCGTCCACCCCGTGCGTGAGTCGAAACTAAGCCTAAATTGCAATCAAATGCATATGGCAACATCAGGCTCGTCCCAAGCTGGACTCTCCGCGCGAAGCAAAGTCCCCCAGCCGGTCTCTCTCTCCCGCTCGTCTCCTCCCACTCTCACTAGACTTACATCTTATATATTATAATGAAACAATCAACTATCGAGAATAAAATATACTAAGATGAGTTGGTTAAGAATAAGGGCAGCTACAAGCTGTGAAACAACATAAGAATATCCCAGACATTAGTTACATTGTCGTAGGATATATACTAAGGAATAGCCGGCCGGCCGGCTGCCGCCAGCCAGTTTCTAAACGGCTGGGCAGCCGACGCGCGCGCATGCCCGCACGTGGCTACTATGCAGAAGCGTCACAATATATATATATATTATATATATATATATATAAAAAACAAAAATGCAACCCTTCCCCCTTAATTAATGGTAATATATTATCTTGACGAAAACAAAAATAAACAACTATAATGGTTGTGTTGACAGTACACCGAGGGTAATTTTTCATGTTTATATTTATTTTCACTACAGTTACAATAGCGAATTTGAAGGTAATATATATATATTAACGTTTGAGGCTCTATACACACACTGTTGGAATTATTGTGATTATTTATATGTGATTTAGCTGAGGAATATGTAAATTATAATGCATTGGATATATAAGTACAGTAGGCTACTATTGAACTAATGGTAATTATAATGCATTGGATATATAAGTACAGTAGGCTACTATTGAACTAGGTTATACTGCAGTCGTTATATAAGTACAGTAGGCTACTATTGAACTAATGGTAATTCACTCGATATGAATGACCCCTTCACAATATATTAGATATATGATTGGGGAATACAAACACAAAATACAATTGTGTTGATTAGCAAGATTATGACATTATCTACCGCATCTAAGATAACTGTAATCAAGTACAGATATTATGTAGTAGGGCAATCTTTAACTTTTATATTTCCATTTAAGGGGAGATGGGCCGGTTTTCTGGACCACTTTCTCCTTCGTGTTTAGCCCCATTATTTTTAAGATTGTAAGGCGTTCGGCCCATTAGTTTGACGATTTTAACACCTTTCGCCCAATTTCGTTGTCAGTTTTTAGACCTTTCGTGCAATGTAGGTGTCTATTTTGTCCTGGCGAGCGAAAGCGAGCCTGTAATTTTATGGGGAAGAGGCCTTCGGCCGGGACATGTGTCTACCGAAAAATGTACAAATTTATCTTGAAGGGTGTTCTAGGGGGTGATTTTTTAAGCTTGATGGAGTTCTAGGGAAGGAAACTAAAAATAATATGAATAACTGAATAAATAGACAAAGCAAAATAACAGCCTCTATCCCCTTAAAATAACAGCCTCTATCCCCTTAAAATAACAGCCTCTATCCACTTAGAAATAACAGCCTCTATCCCCTTAAAATAACACTCTATCCACTTAAAAATAACAGCCTCTATCCCCTTAAAATAACAGCCTCTATCCCCTTAAAAATAACAGCCTCTATCCCCTTAAAATAACAGCCTCTATCCCCTTAAAAATAACAGCCTCTATCCCCTTAAAATAACAGCCTCTATCCCCTTAAAAATAATAGCCTCTATCCCCTTAAAATAACAGCCTCTATCCCCTTAATAATAACAACCTCTATCCCATTTAAATAACAGCCTCTATCCCCTTAAAAATAACAGCCTCTATCCCCTTAAAATAACAGCCTCTATCCCCTTAAAAATAACAGCCTCTATCCCCTTAAAATAACAGCCTACCCCTTAAATCGCATCCCTTAAAAAATGCCTCTAGCCTTAAAAAACAGCTCTCCCCTTAAAAATAACAGCCTCTATCCCCTTAAAAATAACAGCCTCTATCCCCTTAAAATAAAAACAACAGACTTGCTACTGAGAGTACTAACATTGTGTTCCAGAGAGAGTTAAGAAGGTAAACACATACATCAAATAATTATAATAATATATTAAATATATCTTCTTTTCTTGTCATATTTTGAACATTAATTACTGTCCTGCAAAGTTTTCAGGGAACTGCTTTGTATTAACCTTTGACACCCGATACCAATATATAAATAGTAATGATATTCCATTTATCACCATAATAAACTTGCTTCGCCTGTAATTAAGGGAAGTGAGTCAGGAAAGAAGAAATTAATTGCAATATTTTACAGGCGGCAATGTCCTAATTACGAAATATAGGTCATGCGCTTCTACGATGAATATTTGTCCTTAACCCTTTGAAGATTATGACGCATTTTGACAATTAATTTTGGCTATAATTGGAAAATGTTATGCAGCTTAGGAAGGATCTCCAAGAATCTAACTAGTCAAATCCAACTCAATTATGCCTCTGAATCCCACATATATTTCCTAAGCTGAATAATATCGTCTAAAGATAGCCATAATATACTGCGGAAATGCGTCATAATCCTCAAGGAGTTATGAAAAATACAAGGTCACTCATGTGGTCATACCTATATATAAATATATATATATACTTATACAGATGCATGTCTTCACACTCACATCCAGTATACACACGAACACATTCTGACTCATACACAAACATACACACATTTACAAGTGTGAGCGCTCCCACGTCAAAGTTGTTAGCAAACACACTGTATAGTTTATTTTCTATTATGAAGTTTGGTTGTTGTTACCACCGGCACTACGAAATAAACAAGATAACTTAATAATGGACTACTGTGTATTTCAGACCCGATGTCGCATCGCCTTTCGCAATTTGTGGCAAGACTATAGGTTACATAATAATGACATTCGAACACAATGTTATTGATACCCCGCCGTAAATTATGGTGTTATAAAGGTTTGTCAAATTATTATAGTTACGATGCTACCTCTTAGGGTAGCCAAAGGGAACGCAAAAACATGAGCAAGGGATCGGACACCAGACAGACCCCCCTCCCCTACAGTCCTACTGTCCCTCCCCCACCAACCCCACCAACCCCCTCCTACACTCATCCTTCTATACCCCCTCCCCACCTACCTCTCTCTCTACCTCTCTCTCTCTACCTCTCTCTACCTCTCTCTCTCTACCTCTCTCTCTCTACCTCTCTATCTCTACCTCTCTCTCTCTCTCTCTCTCTCCCTCTCTCTCTCTACCTATCTCTCCTCTCTCTCTCTCTCTCTCTACTCTCTCCTACCTCTCTCTCCTACCTCTCTCTCCTCTACCTCTCTCTCCTACCTCTCTCTCCTCTACCTCTCTCTCCTCTACCTCTCTCTCTCCTACCTCTCTCTCCTCTACCTCTCTCTCTCCTCTACCTCTCTCTACCCCTCTCTCTCTCTCTCTCTCTCCTCTCTCTCTCTTCTCTCTACCTCTCTCTCTCTCTCCCCCCTCTCTCTCTCTCTCTCTCTCTACCTCTTTTTCTCTCTCTACCTCTTTCTCTCTCTCTTTCTCTCTCTCTCTTTCTCTCTCTTCTCTCACACACACACACACACACATACCATATTGAATAATAATTATAAAGACATTCTGTACTTTGTACATTAATATACCGTGGTAATACGTGACATTGGGTTTACAATAGAACTAAAGTATATACAGCAACAATGAGTTGGGCAGCTTTTTCAAATGAACATGACCCATAAGTTGGTTAATCACATTACAGTATACTGTCTTTGCTAGCAGTTTGGCGGGTAGTTATAATTATAACCCTATAATTTATGGTTGGGTATGGTCGTTTCAGGCTATATGGGACCTGGTGTTCGGTTGGTTATCCGTATGATGTGATGACATGATTTGGCCATAATATTCTAAAGAATTGGAAGAGGTTTGTATAATTACAGAATAAATAAATATTAACAAGAGAATTAATGGATAATTAAACAGGCAAATGTACTGTACATATATTTTATTTTAGTCTTCGTCACTGTCAAGGAAGAGCTCATCATCGCTGTCAAAGCTTATAACGACAGGTTCCACAATGTCATGAATATTGTCAGATGACCAATTATCCTCTTCAAACGCCATAGCTCTTCTTACGGCACCTGCCCAAATGTCTTTGGTTGCGCGTAACTTTGCTTCCTCTAACCTGGCCTTCAGGCTGGCACGAGTGAATCGTTGTAACGAGGTGCGTACGTACCTCTTCATACACCCCCACACCTGCTCGATGGCGTTCAGCTCAGGATGCGCCGGTGGAAGTTGGACAACTTCGTGACCCCATTCTCGGATTATATTATCCACTTTGGCCGTGGCGTGGTCGTTTTTCTTTGCATCTACGAAGGAGTTCAGTACGAGTAGCGTGGGGTGGGAGGGGGAGTTTCCTTTCATCCAACCATTTCACAAGGTCAGCTTTTTGGGTGGTAGGAGTGGGACAGCGACTTTCCTTCCTCCGTAAAACTGGCTGTGTTAGGGTGCATTGTCCAACACAACTACTGATGGCTCTGCCAATGCTGGTAAAGTTGTGCTGTGAGACTGTGAACATAAAGGCTGCTGTTCATTTCCCCGTGCTAGTCACCTCGTTTGTTCTTTGCAGGGAAACATACTAAGGAGCCACCCACCAAACCGGCGACTCTGCGACCTGCTACCACCACAAATCGCTCTCCTTCACCAGGTGGCACCTGACGGCTGTAGGTGGCACCTGTTTCATGTTGTGTCCTGTGCACGCAGCCCCTGATGTGTGACATCCTTGTGGTGTACCACGTTTCATGCCCATAGACCACCTGTCTTCACTTCCTGCCGCTCATGCGTAGATGTGCGCGGAGAGCGTCACTACGACGACCATACTATATCATTCGGACTCTTTCAGTACATTACCCATTTTTCTCTGTGGATACCCTGTAACGGAATCCCATGCCTGTGCAACACACACCATTATAGTTCGCAAAGTATGCAGTCTGTTGTATATAATGCGAAAGTATCGTTTTAGAAGTCTTTCCTTGTAGAAGTAGCTACAGGGGAAAAACACTATTGCGTTATATTTGTTGATCAATTGTTTGTTAGTGGTTGTGTGTGTGTGTGTGTGTGTGTGTGTGTGGTGTGGGTGTGTGTGTGTGTGTGTGTGGGTGTGTTATT